>PISX010012621.1:0-60014 GCA_004024625.1 Mellivora capensis
GTATCTTTGGGGTAAATACCCAGTAGCGCAATTGCAGGGTCATAGGGAAGCTCTATGTTTAACTTCTTGAGGAACCTCCACACTGTTCTCCAGAGTGGCTGCACCAACTTGCATTCCCACCAACAGTGTAGGAGGGTTCCCCTTTCTCCACATCCTCTCCAACACACGTTGTTTCCTGTCTTGCTGATTTTGGCCATTCGAGCTGGTGTGAGGTGGTATCTCAATGTGGTTTTAATTTGAATCTCCCTATAACAGATCTTTTAAAATCAAATTCTCTATCCGCTGTGCCAATTCTAATTTTCTCCATCTCCGTGCAGGACTCCATCTCCTCATTGGTTGCTCAGGTGATAAAATGGTGTCTCTGAAGAAGCTTTTCTCTTATGGTCCACATCCAGCCCAAATGAAGTTCTATTTGCATAATAGCAGACCTTCACCATTCTGCACCATCTCCACACAATCAAACTTAATCGTTTCAAGTGTCTTCTAAATGGTCTCCCTGCTTCTGCCTGCCTTTTCACCCTGACCCCCTCTCCCCCATTATTCTGTACACATCAGCCAGAGGGATTCTTTTCAAATGGAAAATTGATCACAACACTCCATTTTATAAACACTCCAATGTCAGCTCACTTCATGTAAATTCAAAGATCAATTTCTTGCAGTGTTCTTCCAAAGGCTCCACTACTCTGCCCTTCCACCTCTCTCTCCTTCCGCACGCTACCCCAGACATGCTGGCTCCATATGGGGCATGCTCTCACCTCAGTGCTCTTCTCACAGATGGCTGCCTAGCTCACTTCCTCACTTCCTCCGGTTCTCTGCTCAAATATAACATCTGTAATTAGACCTTTCCTAATCCCCAAGCCCCAAACTTTAATTTACCAATCTCTCCCCACTAAAATCAAACATCACCATTTCTTTTCCTGATTTATTATTAGGATCACATCCTGAGAAGCATACTTTTTACTTGTTTAATTATTTTCTGTTAATCCTTCTTCCACATTTCCCCTAACCTCTAACATACACCTCCTACAGAAAGAGAATTTTATTCTTTGAGTTAACTCTTACAACCCCAGTGCTTAGAAGAATGCAAAGCTCAGTAAATATTTGACAACTAAATATTTCATTTCAGGATCTCCATGACATCACTCTAATTTGGCTTCCCACTTTGATCCCATACTGTTCTTCTAGACAAGGTTTAAATTCCACTCTATTTTATTTTTTAGATTTTATTTATTTATTTTAGAGAGAGAGAGAGAGTATGAGAGGGAGAGAGAGGGTAGAGAGGGAGAAGGAGAGAGAATCCCAAGTAGACTCTGTCCTGAGCTCAGAGCCCAAGGCAGGTCTCAAGCTCACAACCATGAGATCACTACCTGAGCCAAAACCAAGAATCACGTGCTTAGTTGATTGCACTACTCAGCACCTCCAGTCTATTTTAGTACTGACTGGGTAGTAAGTCAATATTATCTTTTTCCCTTTTGCCTAAAAGCAACACTAAACTAAACCCTGATCTCCTTTGCTGTCTTTTTTTTTAATTTAAATTCAATTAGCCAACATATAGTACCCCGTTTTTTATATAATGTTCAATGAATCATTAGTTGCATATAACACCAGTGCTCATCACATCACGTGCCCTCCTTAATGCCCATCACCCAGTTACCACATTCCCCCACCCTTCTCCCTATCCACAATCCTCAGTTTGCTTCACAGAGTCAAGAGTCTCTCATGGTTTTCCTCTCACTTTGATTTCTTCCCTTTCAGTTTTCCTTCCCTTCCCCTATGGTCCTCTGCACTATTCCTTATGTTTCACATATGAGTGAAACCGTATGATAATTGTCTTTCTCTGATTGACTTACTTCATGTACTATAATACTCTCCAGTTCCATCCACGTTGATGAAAATTGTAAGTGTTCATCCTTATTGATGGCTGAGTAACATTCCATTGCATATATGAACCACATCTTCTTTATCCATTCATCTTTTGAAGGACATCTCGGCTCCTTCCACAGTTTGGCTATCATGGACATTGCTGCTATGAACATTAGGGTGCATGTGCCCCTTCTTTTCATACAACTGTATCTTTGGCATAAATACCCAGTAGGGCAATTGCCAGGTCATAGGGTAGCTCTATTTTTAACTTTTTGATGAACCTCCATACTGTTTTCCAGAGTGGCTTATCTAGCATTCCCACCAATAGTGTAAGAGGGTTCCCCATTCTTCACATCCTAGCCAATATTTGCTGTTCCCTGTCTTGTTAATTTTAGACATGCTAACTGGTGTAAGGTGGTATCTCATTGTAGTTTTGATTTGTATTTCCCTCATGGCAAGTGATGTGGAACATTTTTTTATGTGTCTGTTGTCCTTTACCTTATTTCTAATTGATACTTTTCTTCCTATCTTTCAGATTTTATCTGCTTCATACATATTTGTTTCCTTTCACTAAATGGAACTACTCTTTTAACTTTTATAATTTATAACATTTTATATAGCATTTTAGTTGGTATTTGCATAGCATAATCCCTTTTTCATCTTAATTTTTTTTCTGGTCATTCCTAAAATGACCATTTAAGACAATGTATTCGTTATCATCTTTTTTAGACATTTTAATGTATATGCATTCATTTAAAAGCATATACTCAAACACTTTTAGAAGTTAGGAAATGATCTATATCAGGTACTGATGAATGCATAATATTGAAAAGACAAATATTATATAACTCTCTCTCAAGGATGCAAACTGACATATAAAGCAATAAATAATTTTATTTATTTCATGGCACAAAGGAAAGGTAGTAAATTTTCTTCTTTGTGCTATCCCATCTATCTTTATGATTTAAAGAGAATGACTCTACATGAAATGTAAAAGTTTTCCATCTTTCACTTATAGTACCTCTGAATTGTTATTTCTAGCCTAATTTTAAAATAAAGATCATGATGAATAATCATTTCTAGGATATTACTAACAAATTTATGTACAATATTATATATGCCTTTATCTAATATTAGCAGAAAATTTATTTTATTAGTAAATAATTTAAAAACTATTGTGCTCTCTTTCATATTTTATAAAACAAAGAAAAATCTCTAATTTTAATAACAGCTCATATCAATTTGCAAAGTATTTCCAGCAATGCACAACTTCTTTCTCATCTATAGGTAATGTTAAAATAGGAATGAATCATGGCAGTTCTCCTATATGAGTGTACTAAATGTCAAGGTGTAGGTTTTAATTTAAATTTGAGTGCTGGATTTCTTATGTAAACCCCTTACTAAAAATTTTTAATGATCATATTGAAAAGACCATATTGAAAGAGTGAAAAAATAATACAGAATTATCTGACAAGGATTTACAATGAACACTATAGATACTTGGAAAAACAATACAATAATCAAAGAAAAATATAATTTTTTCTATGTTGTCTAATATTCCCTTTATGGCACAGAAGCCACTTTTAATACCTGACATTCTGTGACCATCTATAAAACACAGAAAAACACCCAATTGTAAGTTCTTCTGATGATTAAATAACAAAATGAATTAAAGCTCACCACTTCAGGTGTTGAAAAAAATGTGTGCTCTTTTCACCTGAATTCTTATGAAGCAAAATATCTCTTCATCATAGAATGACCCCCATACCCAGCAACTTGTCGAACTTCACTTTTACCTTGGCTACCAATTTGTGTTATGAATGATAAAAAGCCATCCATACCCACGTCGTCCTCTCCCATTCCTAAACTTATTTCACCAGTAGGATCATTCCATAACCAGAGCTGTTCACTCAGATATGAAGGAGAAATCTTTGGCTTTTCTCCAGTGCAGAGTGCAATAGCTTCAAAGACCATTTTGTTCATCCCAGATTAACTGTGACACTGTAAAGTACCACAAAGCAATTGAGAAATTGTTTAAAGCAAAGACTCATCCTTTACATTGACGGCACTATGAATAATATATCTTTGCTTTGCTATGCCACCGAGATTTTGTTTTTATTGTTACAGAAATTAGCATTAAGTGTTCTCTCTGGCTAACATAGTAGTTAAGCAGTTTATTCATGCAGACCTAATATGAGATGGGTCTTTGCAGAGGCAAAAATAACTCATTCTATTTTGATGCCCATAATTGAGATTCTTCTTTGGAAAATATCTTATCGTCTTATATGCTGAAATTCAAGAAACTCCATAGTTAATTTTAACTATTATAAGAATGGAATTAAAAGTTAAAAGTATAAGGCAACCAAGGTCAAATAATGAAATGTTAACTGTGAAAAACTATACTTTTAATCGAGGCATTATTTGAATAAGTTAACTTTTCCAAAGCAAAAAAAACAAAAACAAAAACGAAAGCCGTTAAAATATGAATGTGTTGACGTTTGTTTGGCTAAAAATCCAAAACACCAGATTCTGTGAAGCAACAGACTTACCCACAAATTGCAAAGTACCCAAAGAAGACACTAATTGCTGTAACTGCTCTTTAAACAATCATGTAGAAACACATCCATGGATAAGCTGTCAAAGAAGCCCCATTTAAGGTTTTCATGAAAACAAAACAGAAAAAGGAAAGCTCTTCGAAGTTCCAAGGAGGTAGAAGATGTAGATTCTGTCTAATTATTTTGTGTACTGGCTGTTTATTGAAGGAAAATGTTTATCTAGAGAACAGGTGAGATGTGAACTATTTAAATGCTCACATTTTGTGTGTTTTATTTTTTTAAATTATAATTTCAGTAGTTTATGGGCACACATACAGGAATTTTTAAAAAAAGTGCCAACAATTTTGATTTCAAAAGCAGTCTCAGGGGACTACAGTGAGCACCTACTGGCCTCTCAGTTTCCACACGGAGCAGCCCTTACTCCCCCATTTCGGAGACACCCTGGCAGGCACCAGGTGATAAACCAGATGACAGGTAATTAACATTTGCATAGAATAAGAATGACTAAAAGTGTCATGTAAGTCATTCAATGCAGATTTTTAAGAATGGCAATAGAGTTACAAATGGGAAATGTGTTACAAGTCCCTGTGTCTAATTCAAATTTTGATACAATACAGGGAAAAAATTGGCTAGATGCTGACAATTCTGTATCTTTATGATTTTGATTTTAAGAAGAAAACAACATACGACCCTCTGCCTTCAGTTACGATCTAGATATCACAATAACAAGAATAAGATGGATAACTTACAGAATCACACCAGATTTTCCTACCCAGCACAGAGCTGAGGATAACAAGAAACATAATAAAACCAAATTCCAGAAAGTACGAAGCCTTTGCTGGGAGGTAAGAGGCCACGCCTGCTTTCTTTTCTGCTGAAATGGCAGGAGTGGGAAGATATTCTCAAGAGAGAGGTAAAGCTAAAGTAGCCTCAAATTTAATAAATGTGTACTAGCCAGGTGTAGGCAGACATGGGAGTTATAGTCCAAGACTGAATGTTCAACCCACCATTTTTCCCATGTGTCTTCAACAGAGAGAACAACACACAAGCCTCCACAGGCTGGGGGCAGAGGGCCGAGAGGTACTCTCCTCCACTCCCCAGGGTTCATGGGCCTTTGCTGTGTGCATATAAAGCAAAGAGAAGTCTGAGGTGTCACCAGTGCTCACAGCCCAAGTCCTGATAAGCCAAGTCATGATCAGAGGATATGTGAAGTGACGAATGCAATGGAGCCAAGAACTGACTGGATTCCATATTAGATCAGGGAACTCCACACCGAAGCTTTGGGACAGAAAGTGCAGGTTCCCTCCCTCCCCGCCCTGGGCTAAATAATATTTATATTAATCTATAATGTTCTCTCACCCACAATACCCTGAATAAAATTAGGCGCATGAGACACAAGACGCAACTATGACCCATATACAAAAGCTGAATGTCTTTGCATCAGATACACGAGTTATCATTTTCTGCCTCTCACTGTGCCTCATATACTAAATTTGATTCAATACATTCTATGTAATATATGTATTCTATACGTTATTAGAGAGAGAAACTATTGATGTTAACAGCAAAAATGATAACCATACATTGTGAAGTCCCTGACAGCTGTCGAAGGAAATATAAGTTCTTTAAAAGGGACACTTAAAAATGAATTATTTTCAGATTGACAAATAAACGTTACTAATCTCTTTATGTTCAATTTTTGTGTTGAGATAAACTTTAAATATACACTATGAAAGGATGCTATATGTTTCAGGGAAAATTTTTGGAAATCAGGTTTGATTTTTAAAGGCAAAGAGCCTCATTCATATCTTGTACATTCATTTATGTTTTAAAACTAAAAATGATACGGTAATTTGATTTAATATGTGACATTTTTATTTCATGTTACTGCAAATGCTGCTTTCAAGCTTTATTGTAACAATATATTTTATCTTAATAATAGTAAGAGCTGTCACTTAAATTATTTTAGTACTGCATATATATGATTTCTTTATTTCTGTAAAAGCAAATACATGCATACCAACATATATACCTTTTCAGCATCAGTATCAAAACTCCATCTGTCCTGAACACAAGGCTAATATCAAACAAAGGTAATATGGGTTATTGTGATTTAAGTGAAGGATTAAGCAAATATTTCTTAGATAAGACAGAAAAGCTCACAATATAAAAGCAACTATTGATAAATTGTGTTTAATCAAAATGTAAACTTCCGCTATTCAAAAGCCAACATGATGAAAATGGAAAGCCACGGGCTGAAAGGAAATAACTGCAAAATATATCTGATTAAAGACTTGTATTCAGAACATGTAAAGGACTCTCAGGGCTCAGTAAGAAAATTAACACACACACACACACACACACACACACCTGAAAAGACATTTACCAAAGAAGAGCTATGAGTAGTAAGTAAACACATGAAGAAAGGTTCAACATTATTAGTCATTAAGGAAAAAAAAAATTAAAACCAACGTACCACTGCACATGTATGAGAAAGTCTAACTTTAATAAAATCGGATAATCCCAAGTGCTAGGAACTTAAACTCTCATAACATATTTGTTTTAGGATATGAAAAATGGCACAGTTGCTTGGGAAAGCAGTTTGCCAGTTTCTTTTATAGGTAAATGAAAAACGTGTCATAGGATCCAGGAATCCCAAACCTGGGTTATTCACCCAAAAGAAATTCTAATGTATGTCTACACCAAGACCCTTTGGGATTAGTATAGTGCCCTAATGGTTGATAGCCAAAAACTTAAAATAGCGCATACAATGTAAATTAGTAAATGGAACAAATGTCATGGTAAACCCAGAAAGTAAAATACGACTCAGTCATCAATAGCAATGAACCACTGAAAAATACAGAAACAGATATATTTCTGGAAGCATTATGCAATGTGAAAACAATCAGACATTAAAGGTTACAATCTGCAAAAACAAAACTACAGAGACAGAAACCAGACAGGGTTTCACCAGAAGTGGGAGAAGTGGTGTGTGGGGAAGGGGGATGGACCACAAAGAGACAGGAGCGAAGATAGAAATAGTCTATATTTTGACTGCAGGGCTGATTACATGGCTATATATATATATATATATATATGCCAAAACATAACTCTGTAAGACGAAAGAGCATATGGATTATACTGTGTGGAAATTACATATTAATAAACACCATAAAAATGCATACATTAGACTTTTAGCTTGGTTTTATTTTCACCAGGAGCTACTCAAAATGTTTTGGACCAAACACCAACATTAAACAGATAAAATTGGGTTGTTCTGAATGAAATGGGATGGAAAATCTGGTTTGTTCCGTGTGATTTTCCTGCTGTAAAACCCACAATGGTGTAGTTACACAAAAATGTCAGATGTAGGTTAATAGGTTTAATCAAGAAAAATTTCTGGGGCACCTGCGTGGCTCAGTCAGTTAAGCATCTGTCTTTGGCTCAGGTCATGATCTCAGGGTACTGGGGCTGAGCCCTGCATGGGGCTCCCTGTTCAGTGGAGAGTTGGCTTCTCTCCCTCCCTCTGCCCATCCCCTCCCCCACTCATGTTCTCTTTCTCAAACTCTATCTAAAACAGATAAAATCTTAAAAAAGAAAAATTTCCAATCACTCCAGTATAATTCAGAATCAAAAAAATGGCTCCTGCTTTGGTCATGAGAGGCCAGAGGATTTGTAAACTTTTTTATATTTCAGAATATTAGTAATTTGTAATGCTTTTTCTAGAATGATTTCAATATTCAGCCCATCTTTTGGGAAACCTGATTATTTCACGTCTATATTGTATTCTTGAAAACACACAATCACATATATGTGCATGACCTTTCTCTCATACATACACACACACACACACACACACTGAGGCTATTTTAAACTGTGTTATTCTATTAAACAAAATCTTCTGCCTGAAATTCTATGCATATATCACCTCTGAATTATAAAACAAGGTTTTCACCCAAGTTTAAATTTTATTGTTTGTTGATACCATTAGATTAAGACCTATCCAATGCTAATTCTGTTGTTTACATGTTAAATCTCAAGAAATGTGATTTTTTTCAGATTTCATATTCAGTGCCTGGTATAATTTACATTTGTTTGGTACATTTATTACATTACTAATTACTTTTTAAAATAGTTCTGATAAAGCACATGCAGTTGTGTGTATAGTTGTTTCATACCCATGAGGAAATTTAACATTATACGTCACAAAATAAGGATAAAAATAGGATCAACTAATGGGAAGTCAACAGGAAATGACACTGAGAATGTTTTTTATAGATAAGATGAAATACTTCCATTTATAATTCTTTAGCACTTTTCCAAGATGTTCTCAACCATTCAAAAGTCTTACCTAAGCTCCTCAGTCCACTGGTGTTACTCTAGGAGTTGAACCTCTACATGCCAAGTATTTATTATGGTTGCTAAGAGGGTGTGTTTCTGCTGAGCCCATGCTTGAAAGAGATTGTATTTATCAATATGGATTTTTTTAACCTCGCTGATGTATTTCAGAACTGCAAAACACTGAGTTATGTTTTATCTGCAAGTCAAGCTTTCAATTTATTCACTAGGACTACCTTATCACTTATATTTTTATTTTATTTGGCATTTTCTTTGAAGTTTCATGAACATTATTACAGGAATGCAACTTTTCATTTAAAAATACATATAGGGGTGCCTGGGTGGCTCAGTGGGTTAAAGCCTCTGCCTTCGGCTCAGGTCATGATCCCAGGGTCCTGGGATCGAGCCCCGCATCGGGCTCTCTGCTCAGTGGGGAGCCTGCTTCCTCCTCTCTCTCTCTCTCTCTCTCTCTTTCTCTCAGCCTACTTGTGATCTCTGTCTGTTAAATAAATAAATAAAATCTTTAAAAAAAAAAACATACAGAAAAGGAAACAAAATGGCGAATTGCCAACTTGATGAGTTGTCACAAAGGGAACATACCCATGCAACATACACTCCTGGCAAAAATTAAGGTATTATCAACATCCTGATGATTCATCAGATCCTACCCCACTTACCACCCCAACAAAAGGAACCATTATCTAAACTCCTCACACAACAGTGTAGATCTGCCTGCTTTTGAAGCTTGATGTAAATAAATCTGTTCAGTATCTATGCCCTTTGACCCACCCTCTCTGTCAATATTTTCTGAGACTCAATGATAGGGCTATTTGTACAGTGCTCCACTGCATAAATCCAGAATAATGAGTTTTATTCATCCTGCATCTTATACACATTTGGGATCTTTTTACTTTTGTACTTTCACAAAAAGTGCTGCTAAAATATTCTAGTGAAACCTGGTGCGATATGTGTACCTTTCCACTGGGCACACTGATAGAAGCTGAAGATGGGAATAACAGAACATGCCTATTATCAACTACAACAGAGCCACTGAGTGGGTTTCTGAAGCAGCTGTGTCTGTATTCACTTCTACCAATATTGGCACAGAGTTCTAACTGCTCCCAACCCTCACCAACACTTCTTCTCTGTTTCATTTAGACTTCTTGTGGATGTTAAGCACTTAGGTTATTTTAAATTGCATTTATCTATGATGCTTGAAGACATTGAGCAACTGTTATGATAATCACTGAATGTGAGGATATTATTTTTGGCTAAGTGTTATCTGCACAAATATTTGCCTTTTTCTTTCCTGCTTTTTAGAAATCTTGTATATATTCTAGATTTGAGTCCAGAAGGTACATTGCAAATAGTTTCTCCCAATCTGTGGCATCTTTTACACTTTTGAATAAACTTTTGATTAATGGAAATTCTTAATTCTAATGAATTCTAATATAGCATGCTTACCTATGTGGTATTTGTATTTTATTCAAGAAATAATGGCCCAAAGGTCATAAATATGCTCTGGTATGTTCTCGACCAATCTTAGTTGTTTTACTTTTTCATTTACACCTAAATCAATTTAGAATTTATTTTTGCACACAGTGTGAGGCAGGAACCAAAATTATTCTTTTTCAAAGATCTAACAGACGCAGAATTATTTATAGAAATGACACCTCTTTCCATATTGTGATACAGTACTATGCTGTTATAAATTATGTAACCATTCCAACACCTTCCTGCCTCTGAACTTCTTACACTGAGACAATAGTACATTCTCTTAATCATAATAGATTCAATATAGCTCATGATAGGTGATAGTCTAAGTCTCCCACCTTTGTTTTTCTTTAGGCGATCTTCACTCTTTGTATCTCTATTTTTTAAATCAGTTTGTACATTTTGACTAAAATTACCTCCTGGAATTTGTCTTGGGTTGCATTTAGACATCTTGAACATTTTAGAAAAGAAATATAATTTTTTACATACTAACTTTTCCAATTCATAAGCAAATTATATCCCTTCATACCCTAGGTCTTTTCTTTTTATGATTTTATTTATTTATTTGAAAGATAGAGTCAGAGAGAAAACCTGAGTGGGGGAGGGCACGGAGACTCCCTGCTGAGTGGGAGCCAATGTTGGGCTTAATTCTAGGACATGGAATAAAGACGTTTAATGATCTGAGGCACCCAGGTGCCCGTCTTTTTAAAACTGTCTCAATAACATTTGTAGTTCTAACACTGATTTTTTGCCCACATTTCATTACATTTTTTTCTAGCTTTTTGATGCTTTGGAATACTTTAAGTGGTATTGGAGAAGTATAGTTGTTTTGTGCATTTCCTATATATTTAATACATTTGATAAATTCACTTATTAATTTTAATAATTTTTTGTTATTTGGTTTTGTATGTACAAAATAATATCATTGCAAACAGGATGCTTTTTATTTCATGTCTTTGATCTTTATGATTTTTTTTTCTTTTGAATTCCTTATTCCATTGACTAGGACACTCCTAAAATATTGAAAAGCTCATTCTGGAACTGGGGTAGAATGGTGGGGGATTTTAGTAACTCATCAGTAAGACTGATACTTGCCACAGGCTTTTTGTAGGTAGACTTTGCCATATTAGGAAAGTTCATTTATGTTTGCATTTTGCCCTGAGATTTATCAAGAATAAGTGTTGACTTGGGGCACGTGGGTGGCTCAGTTGGTTGAGCGTTCAACTCTTGGTTTCTGCTCACATCATGATCTCAGGGTTGTGGGATTGGGCCCCACGTTGGTCTCCACGCTCAGGTGGGGAGTCTGCTTGAGATTTTCTCCCTCTTCTTCTGCCCTTCCCCGTGCTCATTTGCTCTTTCTCTCACAAATAAATCTTTTTAAAAAAAAAAAATAAGTGTTGACTTTTGTTAGGTGTTGTTCTCCATCTATCAAGATTAGCATATAATTTTTCTCTACTAAACTTGGGGTTTATTCTTCTCAAAGTATTTAAGTGATTCAAACAGAGATTAAGAACTTTATCCAAGCCAATGGGTATCAAGAAGTCCCTGATACCAAGTAACTATTAGACAGAAGTCAGGGTAGAGATTAAATGGTTCAGGAGAAAGTTGATCAGCAGCTATCAGGTATGGCTCTGTAGGAGAACCATATTCTTTATTACAGTAAGTATTGTCTCTCTACTAATAGCAGTCTTGAATGCAGCTAACTTTTCTTTGGTCTTTTAATCAGATAACACAAGCCCTTTAATTGTGCTATTTTCCCCATATTTATTCATTTATTCCCGAGTCTTTAAATTTCCATTTCCATTTTAGAGTCAGATTGCAGTTTCTTCAGAAAGTCATTTGTAATTGAGATAGAAATAACACTGAGTCTATAAATCAATATAGGGAAATTCTTCCTATTAATATTAGTTCTTTCAACCCATAAATAATGCTATTATTGCTTCATTTATTGAAGTAATATAGCATTGTCAAGTTTCTCTCAAGGCAGCTTATAGGTTTTTCACATTTTTATTAGATTGTTCCTACCTGGTATTTTGTTTTTATAAATGATATTTATAAATTTTATATCAATATATGCAATTAGTTTCATTGAACTTGTTAATTTAAGTTTATAGATTTTATTGCATATAATAATGTCAACTACAGATAAGAGATTTACTTTTTCCTTCATATGTTTTTATTTCCATTTGTGTCTCATTTTATTGTCTGGGACCTCCAGTCGAATGTGGAATAAAAGTTGTGAGAGCTTCTAATGTGAGGGGATATAAAGAAAATAACATTCACTATTCCACTATTATGTACAATAAGAGATGAAAGAGTATTTTTGTCTTAAATCAGTTTATGTTTTATTATAGTCCTAATTTCTGTTTTTATCATGAATTGATACTGGATTTTGTTATGTTTATTCTGCATCTTAATCATACTAATTTCCTCCCTTTTCTTTAACACTGGTAATTACAGTAATTGATTAGGGGTTTTTCTGGTTGGTTTGCGCCTGTTAGTATATCCTGGTTGCAGCTTCATAAACAACCAATCCTGAATATATAAGCAAAAGAAACCCAAGGAACTTATTATCTAAAATGTTGAAGTTCTCAGCCAATCTGCCTTCTCTTTATCTTTCAGAATATTCTCATGTCTATTTATACATAATATTCAGGACTTTTAGCTGTAGTTAGTAGCAGGAATAAAGAGAAATGTGTCTAGTCCATCTTGACCAGGACTAGAAGAGAAGCATCTAATTTAACCCTTACTTTGAAGGCTGTCTTCACTGTTGTAGATTCCAAGCTAGTGATTAGTTTCATTCAGCACTTTAAAAACTGTATTTAATTGTCTTCTGTCTTCCATTGTTTCTTGTGAATATTTAGCCTCTTTCCTAATGTTGATGCTTTAAATGCATGAGATCTCATTCTGTGTTACTTACACGTTTTGTCTTTGTCTATGTATCTACCAGTTTTAGAAAGATGGATGTAGGTGTGGTTGCCTAATTACTTATCTTCCCTGACGTTTGCAGAAGTTCTTGAATGTGTGGATTGGAATCCTTCACAAGTTTTAAAAGTGTCTTGGCTATTATGTCTTCAAACACTAATGTTGACCATTCACTTTCTTCTCCTTCTACTTTACCTTCTTCTTCTACTTGACCTCAGACTTTGTGCCATGTGCCTCTTCTGATTTTTTCTATATTTTCCACTTTTTTCTTTATAATTACTCAATTTGAATATTTTCTCCTCCTTTGTCTTTAAGTTCACTGATCCTGTCTTCTGATGTATCATCTTGCAGTTGAACTTAATTTCAGGCATTGTGTTTTCAGTCTTAGAACCCAAGTATCTTTAAAAAAAAAAAAAACTTCCTGTCTTCTCAATTTTTCCATGTTTGTTCATTTGATTGAAAAAATTAATGTTTTTTTAAAGTCATTTTCTACTTATTTCATTAGCACAAATATCTGCCAACCAATTCTACTTCCTGTTTTGTTATTGCTTTCTCTTAGTTTCAGGTCAGATGATCCTATTTCTTGGCATTCCTCTTAAAGTAATTCATATATGTTATAGAAAGTCGTAGAGGCTACAGATGGCATCAGACTTCTCTGATAGTTCACCTTTCTTCTGCTGGACAGATGGAGTTGAACATCATCAACACAGGACGTGAGCAGTTAGAGCTGAATTTACAGAAAGCCTGAGACCTCCCTGTAACTGATAGACTTTTTTTTTTTTAAGATTTTATTTATTTATTTGTCAGAGAGAGTGAGCACAGGCAGACAGAGTGGCAAGCAGAGGCAGAGGGAGAAGCAGACTCCCTGCTGAGCAAGGAGCCCAATGTGGGACTCGATCCCAGGACGTTGGGATCATGGCCTGAGCCGAAGGCAGCCGCTTAACCCACTGAGCCACCCAGGCATCCCATAGACTTTTTGAGTTTTCATAAATAGCCACATTTATTCATCTTGGACCCTCAGCATAATCCCAATTCTAATTTCTGGTCTCTTAGCACTGTGGGATGACAGAAAACTCTGCTTTACTTCTTAGAAAATTGTGGCTTAATATTCTAGCCCCCTCTCCAACCAGGTATATCTCCATAATTTCATAGAAGCTCTTCATAGGAAATTGGGTGTGTTTTGATTCCTCTTACACCATCTTTTTTGTTGTAGTTTTAGTTTAGCCCCAGGAGACCCGTAAGATTCCATATTATTTTTCCATTCTCCAGAAGGGGTCATCTGTCCAGGCAAAACTGAATTCTCCAAGCTTAAGGTCAGAAATAGTAAATAAGGGCGCCTGGGTGGCTAAGTGGGTTAGGGCCTCTGCCTTCGGCTCAGGTCATGATCTCAGGGTCCTGGGATCGAGCCCTGCATCGGGCTCTCTGCTCAGCAGGGAGCCTGCTTCCTCCTCTCACTCTGCCTGCCTCTCTGCCTACTTGTGATCTCTGTCAAATAAATAAATAAAATCTTAAAAAAAAAAAAAAGAAATAGTAAATAAATCCAGAAATCAAAATGGCAATAGATCATCAGAAAACTTCTCTGAAGTATTCTTTTCAGAATTTTATTCATTCAACTCTTTATTTATTTCTTCTTCAACTTACTATTGCCTTAAATAGGTTAGCTTTTAATTTCACCTCAATTTTCAGTTGGTTTTCAGGGAGATCAGTTATTTTCCATACCAAGTTATTGTAACCTACTGGAATGTGAGTATCTGAGGCTCTCCTAACTTAACAGTTCCACAGATTGCATTCCCAAACATTTGCTTGTCTTAATACGCACGCTGACATCCACAGTGAAAGTGACTAAACAACTAAAATCTTCAAAGTAAATTCTACTGTACAAAGATTTTTAAAACATGCCTACATTTCCTGGTCTCTAGGTAAATTGTCTACCTGCTCAAGAGGCTTAAATGGGACCTCTCCCTCAATTAAATAGAATATAAATCAAAGTACCATAGGGCTAGATATAGGTGATAGATAGGTAGAAAGATGATAGGTAAGTAGGTGTGTAGATAGATATATCAATCAAGAAAGAGAGAGAACAGATTACTGAAGTAAAATATAGGAAATTTAAATATATGAAAATAGGATGCTTTAGGACAGTCCTGATCCAGAATCCAGGAAATCAGGGTCCAAAGACCGAGTTTTCCACTTTATCAAATGTTTCATAAGAAAAATACAAGATATTAATTTTTTTAAGATTTATTGGGATGCCTGTGTGGCTCAGGTCATGATCCCAGAGTCCTGGGATCAAGTCCCACATCAGGCTCCTTGGTCAGCAGGGAGCCTGCTTCTCCCTCTGCCTACCACTCCTTCTGCTTACTCTCTCTCTCTTTCTGACAAATAAATAAATTAAATCTTTTAAAGAGTTTTCATTTATTTTAGAGAAAGTGTGTGAGCTGTGTATGTGGGGAGGTGGATAGAGGGAGAGAGAAAGAGAATCCTCAAGCAGACTCCCCAGTGAGCACAGAGCCGCTGTGCTCTGCCAGGGTCAAGCCCAGGACCCTGAGGTCATGACCTGAGCAGAAATCAAAAGTCAGCCACTGAAATGTCTGAGCCACCCAGGCACCCCTAGATATCAATTTTTATTAGAGATAAGCATGAGAACAAGCAAATATAGAGAGGATAGAGAACACCTAAGGTCCTTTGGAACCACTTTGTCACAAAACCCGTATCTCATCTGTAATGAATAATATTAACTGTGGCATTATCCACAAGAGCCAAGATAGGATCCCCACCTAAGTGTTCATCAACATATGAATGTGTAAGGAAGCAAAATTTGCCACCCCCAAATTTGTCTCCTTGCCATACAGATTATTTTATACGGACTGTTTTCAATTTAAATTACATTTAATTTTTAACTACAAAGGAGAAGCTCTAAAAATCAAAACTTGCTAAGTAACCAATATAAATATGTACCAGTACATAATTACATACTTTAGGTTAATCATTTAATGCTTCAAAATAAGCTCAGTGTTCAGGAAGATAGCATTAATCATTAACTTTATTTTGAGACTAAGTCATTTTGGAATATTATTCATACAGCACTGGTATAGGAATATGCCTGTCAGTTGTTTTGTTTTGTTTTGTTTTCAAATATAGGTCAGCATATTGCAAATGTAGGTCAGTTCCTCTCCTTGTTTCATTTGTAATTTTTCCAGAACTGCCTTGCCTTAAGGAGATGCAATGAGAATACTTATATATTATTTAATGGTTAAAAATGTGGACCAGTTTAGGATTACTACCCTGTGACTACCCGGATGACAGACCATTCACCTCTCAGTAGTTGTTTAAATGGCCTTAGAAGGCCTCACAGAGTATCAATGACTTCCTCTCCAAATTCATGAGCAGATCACATCTGCCCTTCCCACACAGCTATAAAGGATGCAAAAGAAAAGCCGCTGTAGCAATGAAGTAGTAAAGGGGAAAGCTGTTTTACGCATGGGTCATTCTCTGCCTGTGACCACAGAATCAGAACATTCTGAAAGTTGCTCATTGCCTTGCTTGCGTTCACGCTCATCCTGGGCATGTTGTCTCATTAAAATCATTAACCTACTTGTATTCAGGCAGAGCCCAAATTCTTCCCTTAACAACAACAACAACAAAAATACCCAACATGTAACGTTCTTTATTTTTTCCCTCTAGCTAAATTAAATGTTTTAGTGGAAGAAAAATAATTAGATAATTTTCAGCATTATCTAATTTACAACTCATTGCAAGTGTAGTCAAAGCAGGGTCAGTAGAGAGAAAAAAAAGGAATCTTTTTAATGGGGGCTAATTGATCTATGGTAAAGTAATGATTAAAATAGACCTTCTGAGTTTTTATTCCAAAGGCATACTATGTTCTAACTGGTTAACCTTCAGGGAACATCAGAAGGATAATAGTGCTGTACAAGGTTAGGACAGATTTTAGGGAGGAGCTGTTTAACAGAATGTGACTATGTGGCAAAAGAAATATCATCCTAACTCAAAATAAATCAATCACCTAATTTGTTTTTTTTGTCTAACAAAGACAGGTAAGCAAAGCAAAATAAAGATGTGATACAAATTTTAATTACAAATTAAGAAAAGGCAAACTCCATCAATATGATCACAACATCACTGAAGACAGCCAAGCCTTAGAAAACCATTAATATTAAAGTCTGGTAGCTTCTTAAATCAATGGGGAACCTCTTTTTTCATAAAGTTAAAGATATTTAGTGCACCAACCTACTTTTTATGATTTTAAAATATTAGTAGAGAATTTTCAAATATGAAATACCCTACAGATGTCTCTAATCCTGTTACTTATCATAATTTCAAGATTATTAATCTAAGGTCAGTGCTTGAGGGTGTCAAGGAAAAGCTCCATTGAACATTGTTAAACAGACCAGGAAGACTTCATCCAAGATTACTGCAACAGAGATTAAACTCAACTTCATAGAAAGAAAGGCTGGAGAGATTTAAGATTTAAGGGTGAGTGAGTAGAATATTTACCAGGAGAGGAAAGACTTGCTAAATGTGATTAGATCCTCTGTGATTGCTAACTGGTGAGGACTGTCCTAATTATAATAGTTGGTGAGTTGGGCTCCTACCCTCCAGAAAGACAGGGAACTAGCAGTACTATCTTTCTAGATTGCATTTCAAGGGGATGGCTTCCAGGTTTTTGAGAAAAGACAATCCTGGGTTATAAAATTTACATGGGAGAAGATTTACCCCAAAAAGGGACAGAGACTTTGCATTACAAGAGCACATGCTCTAGTTTAGTGAAGATGAGAGCTTTAAGGCCATCTTGGTAAAGACAAAAAGACTTATACGTTACTTATTTAAAAAATCAGTGAACTGGATGAAGGGCAGTTCTTTTTATTTTCTTTTTTTTTTTAAGATTTTATTTATTTATTTTAGAAAGAAAGAAAGCAAGAGAGGAGACACACATGCCCACGTAGGGAAGGGGGTAGACGGACAGAATCTTCAAGCAGACTCCCTGATGAGCGTGGAACCTGACACTGGGCTCAATGTCAAGACCCCCAAGGTTATGACCTGAGCTGAAACCAAGAGTCAGACACTTAACCAACTGAGCCACCCAGACTCCCCAAAGTTGTTACTGTCTATCATTGTTTATATTCTGAATATGAACTAGAGTGGAATTTATTATAAATCTTTTACAGGTAGATATTTTAAGAAAATTTTTGTCTTCTTCCATCCCAAATGATAATAAAATAATAGTTAATTTATTAAGTCTTGAAAACAAACACAGAACTCGGAGACAAACCCACTGACTTGCATCTTTCATGAAAGTAAATTTTGGGGTTATTGACTTACTAAAATGTTGTTACAGAGACATCACCAGAGTCATGGTACATTACTGATGCCACATGCCTTAAGTAAAGTATTTGCATTTTAATACTCCCTCAGCCTTTTTTCCATTACTACAGTTTTATAGATGAAAACATTGACCCAGAGCTAAGTCACAGTCCCTTAAAACAAGAGCCTCTTGAAGCAAGGCAGTCAGAGAACATACTCTTAAATATTCTGCTACGTGAAGAGGATAATTTTCATTTTACAGTTAAGGATCTGAGACTCTGAGGTTCAATGCCATAAATACACTAAGAGTCAAGGTGGCTATTGTTTTTACTATTCCTGTCAATTTTACTTATGCAGGTTGGTTTTCAATATCCAGAGTTCTTAAGCAGCCCATTATTTTTGTTTTATATCTTTCGTTTTTCACCTCTTGAAATCTTTTTTTGAAGTCTAATTAGGTACAGTGTTATATCCCTTTCACGTGTACAAGATACCGAATGAACATTTCTGTACCCTACTCAGTCTCACCGCAGTAAGCGTAGTCACCAACTGTCACCATACATGATTACAGTACCATTGGCTAAATCCCCCATGCTGTTCTTTTCATTTCTGTGACTTTTTATTTTAAAACTGGAAATTTGTACTTCTTAATCCCCTTTATTTTGCCCACCCCCCCACACACACCTCCTCTCAGGCAAACACTAATTTGACCCTGGCTCTCTGTATTTAAGAGTCTGTTTTTTAGATTCCACATGTAAGTGAAATCATGTGGTATTTGTTTTTCTCTGACTCAGTTCACTTAGCATAATACCCTCTACATCCATCCATGTTGCCCCAAAATGGCAAGGTTTAGTTCTTCTTTATGGCTAACATTCCATTACATGCACACAAAACTCCCACATCTTTATCCATTCATCTATCAATAGACACTTGGGTTGCTCTCATGAAATATTTCCTGGAACATTATTCACTCTCTGGGAAGGAATATAAAAAACTATGAAGATGATCACTAACAACGCAGATGAGGTGGAGGAGAAAGTGAATAAAAAGAAAACTTCTGTTATGGGTAAATTCCTATTTTCCAACCTGTTTCACTAGGTTGCTGAGAAACCAATACATTTACAACTCATTTTTCCTTCACTATTTTCCTTCACTATTTGTTCTTTGTCCCCTCTTTGCCTGTTGTCTGGCCAATTAGATGTTCAATATATTTGGTTTCAACTTTGACAAGTGATTGTGTAATTTCCATCAGAGATCTCTGTTTCATTCCTTTATTTTCAGTGCCATGAACCATAATATATTCAAACCAATTGTATAATCACCAATACATCTAAAAGCTATAAAATAATGGGTAAATATGGTTGTGTAATTATTATCAATCCAAAATATTCTTACTAATTACTCAAAATGAACACCTATACCATCATAAAAATATTTCTCTCCTTGTGAAGTTAAAACCACAGATTAGAATTTTAAACCATGACAAATCTTTGGGTTATTATTCACAGCTTCATACTCAAAACCGAACTCTTAAATTCATTTATTAATTAAAAAGACATTTCTGACAAAAAAAAAAAGTTATTCACCATGTATAGACATGAAGCTGATTGTCACAGAAATTTTTTTTAAAGATTTTATTTATTTATTTGACAGAGATCACAAGCAGGCAGAGAGGCAGGCAGAGAGAGGAGGAAGCAGGCTCCCTGCTGAGCAGAGAGCCCGATGCGGGGCTCGATCCCAGGACCCTGAGATCATGACCTGAGCTGAAGGCAGAGGCTTTAACCCACTGAGCTACCCAGGCGTCCCCTGTCACAGAAATTTTTGAGCAACTTGTTAATATTAGTCAGCCCCCCACCTATTCAACAAAGCCCCCAGAAAAACAAACAGTGCCCTTGAAAGTTAAGACTAACATGAAAACTTTCTAGATCACTGCCTTAGCCTAAATTTTGATATCTTCAAAACAGGAGTTTTCATGGATAAATTCTTAACTCGGGTTTTAAAAGAAAGAAAATGTGTTTTGTTTCAGTTAAAGGAGGAAAAGAATCAGAAACCAAAAGAGTCACTGAATTGGTTAAAGGGGAAAGTATATGTATTTGATATATTTAATAATGAATTTTAATCTCAAATAAAGTAAGTGTAAATGAACACACACAAATGAAATCAGCTTGACCATGAAATAAATTCAACCAAGATATTTTTATACCAGTCATCTCTAGTATTTGAGAGTCATTTATCAGAGGGCACCAAAATTTTAAGATAGAGTAAAGGGCTTTCTTAACTTTAGCACTTAAAACTCCATGATTTATTAGCATGTTTTAAATGAAAAGTGGAATAACTAGATAATTATTAGAGCTTCTGTGGAATCTATTAAGAGCATATATATTAGAAAAAAATGCCATATACTCTAAAAGAACTCCTAAATGCCACATCATGTTCTTGCCGAGTGCAAGGCCAGACTTTTTATAGCCGGATGGTGACAGCGCATATGCATCTAAGGGCAAAGCACATGCAGAAGAAGCTAATTAACATCAAACACTAATTAGTCCCTCAGTATTTAGCAATGAAGTATCAGCAGCTGTCTTAGATGCCATATGCTAATTAGCATTAATAAACTTCAGAAATAATTGTCTCCATTGTTCTATGTCATAATACTCCCTCTAATTGTACTTTGGAGAGCATTGCCTATAAATGGTAGCAAGCATTCCATTGCATTGCTTGAAGTTTAATGAGCAATTTACTGTGACTTGTGGCATTAGAAGAGAATATATACAGGAATGAGAAAAGATTAATGCCAATTTAAAAATCCATAATTAAGTTGTTGGCTGGTACTCGTGTCTCCACTATTCAAATATTCAGACAGGGGAGATTGTTACTTTGGCTCCAGATTATCTTCAGAAAAGAAATGCAAAGTTTAATAGAGGGAACAGGAGTCCCTGCCTTGGCCAGCAGGCGGTCATTGTGCCCAAGTCCAGTTTAGTCTCTCACTGGAAATGGTGCCATCAAACTTGAGCAATGTGAAACGTCCAAAGAAAGATGATCTTTGGAAAGAAAACGATTTTCTGATTTTCCTAATACTGATTTTCCTAATGTCAGTAAAAATCAGCAGACTGTATCCTGGATAGTAGGCTCTACACCACCTGGGGAGGATGGCCATTACGTATCTTGGAAAACATCTAACAATCCAAGAATTTTCCAATAATTTTTGGTCATTGTTCTGGGAAGTAGTCCTCAAAATAAAATAACATGGGAGTGGTGTGAGTACCTACAAATATGTGGATACCAAAGACTCTCAGATATGATTCTTGACGGTGGGAAGCCTGCAGTGTAGAGGAATTAACATATATGCAATGACATCCTAAAAAATTAGTCAACATAAAAATACATTTTGTAAATACACATACCTGGGCCATTCTTAATAACTGAGAAGATAGTGTGGGACTATATAAACTTTGGGTTAAACAATACACAAGCAATGGTATGACTGTTATTCGCTTTCTATAAGCCTTTTTATTTGAATTGAAAAAGCAACAATTGGTGGCAAATTATTTGACGTTTCCAGAAGTTAAGTGAATTATTTCTTTGATAAACACCCTGAGGAATTATAATATATACTTCCATATACATGGACATATGTATCAGTAAGACAAAGTCTGTGTTACACCCCCTGATAAATTATTAAAATGAAATTATTTTCACTGATCCTCTAATTACCAGTTTATACCTAGCTTAATTACTGAAAACTGTGTTTTCGTTTGTGTGCTACCAAAGTGAGCACTCTAAAACTGTATTTTCAAAGAACCACAGCCCTTATTACTGTATGACCTTTTCTGATAACAACTAATAACTTTAAGTAATTTAATTTGTTCTTTTAAATTCTAATGATCAAATTTAAAATAATGAAAGAAAAAAATTTGTTACTAAGGAATACCAGGACTATCTTCTTGCACAGTATCTATTGTAAAACCCCAAGAATTCTATATCTGTTTTCTAGGTTATGGATGCAATAAGTTTTGGAAAACATTGTGTTCTTTGATCTGGCCACGAGGAGCTTAGAGCCAAATACTGCGTCTTACTTATCACATGAGATCATATTCTTTACATTTACCCATGACAGTGGTACTTCTGATTATTTCTTTATCCATGGGTTTATTGTCCTGATTTATTAATTTTACCCTTTGAGATTTTAAGTAAACTTTTAAGCTGCATTCTAATTCTTTGTATAAATTAAGTGACACACCTCAAATGCAAACACTAAAAAATGCTATTAATTTCAAAATGAAATATCATTGCAGCAAACATTTTTTTAATTTTTGTAATTTCTGTTGATTCATACAGGAGCAGGACTAAAATTTATCCTTGTAAAGCTTGCCCTTAATTCACAAATGCTTAAAAAGAATTTAGGAGTTCTTTTTAAAGGCTTAACTGGGCTAACTACCATTGATTAAATTCAAATATTAAGAATAAGATATTTTATAGAAGAAGTTTTGAGACTGTATCATTGAATATTATGAAAAATTTTCCAAAGGGACAAACAGATGTGTTCATGTATGCACACTCACACACATTCCTAAATACACAGTTCGTATTTTACATTCACTATGGAGATAGGACAGCTCTAGACTTGAAAGAAGGAGGTGAGAGAGAGAGAAACAGAGGGTGGGAGAGAAAGAGAGACAGAGACAGAGACAGAGAAAGGAAGAAAGAAGCAAAGAAAAAGAAGAGGAGGAGGGAGAGAGACAAAGAGGGAGGGAGGGACAGAGGGAGTGGAAGCCATTGGTCTTGATGTTGGTGTAAATAATAAAATGCTCCCAAGAGCCTCTATTCTCAGGTTGGCCTTAGAGTGGCTCAGGAAGCTTGATTAGATGTTGCTGTATGCTCTCTATTGTCTTCATCCACTGAATCTATCAGACAGGTGCCTGACAATAGTTGATCCTGGAAGGTGAATACTTATTAATCAATATTAGTAAGTCCTGTTTTGTAAGATCCTTCTGAAATACTGAGTCATAAGCTTAAGAACTGAGATAACTGTATCAAAAGTATATGCTTATTCCTAGTTTTCTGATCCTGTTGGATGACTGATGTTCTGCAAGCTCACCTGCATCTTCTGGGATGTCATTAATCTATGCTAGCGCTATCATTACTAGTAATAGTAACACTTTAAATGTATTGAAATCTATGAATTGGACACTGTATTAGAGATTTTAAATAAGGTATCTCCATCCATTCTTAGAATGGCCCCATTCAGTAGATATTGCTGCTCTTATTATTACTTTCATATTCCAGATGATAAAGTGTAGTTTGTGAAAAGGCAGACAATTTTCTCCAGGCTATGCAACTACCAAGACCTTGGATTCAGAACTAACTCAGGGAGTGGGTTTATAAACAATTTAAATAAACACTATATTTGGATGTTTTATTTTAACATTTTGGATAAATGTAAATAGTGTATAAATTCCAGGGTTTTTTTTTAAGATTTTATTTATTTATTTGAGAGAGAGAGAGAGAGTGCAAAGAGAGAGAGGGAGAGCACATGCAGGGCCAGGGGTAGAGGGAGAAGCAGATCTCCCACCAAGCGGGAAGCCTGATGGGGGGCTAGATCCCAGGACTCTGGGATCATGACCTGGGCAGAAGGCAGACACTTAACTATTAACTGCTGAACCACCCAGATGCCCCTCCAGTTAGTTTGCAGTCTTTCCATTTGTAACCTACTCATTCTCTTCTTCATTATTTTAACTTGATTTGATGATTAGCAAAAGTTAGTTTTAGGTTTAAGTAATTATCAAGTTTCTTTTTTTTTTACATTAAAAAGCTCTACATCTGTCTTCACATAAATAATATATGTCAGACTAGGTCAGGCTTCATTATTAGTTGTTCTTCTACATGGCTCGCAGATATTATGATGAAAGTCATTATTTATTGCCCAAAGTGCCTCATACTATTATCCTTAAATTTGTATCTATGCATGTTAATATTAATAGCATATAGGAGTCTCCTTTTTAATCAAGTATGAAAGAGTGTAAATAAGTAAATAGCTCCATGTCTTTATGAATTTTAAAATAAATATAACTTTTCATCAAGATTGATTTTTTCAAAATTAGTAAATATGGAAAGGTATGATTATATACTCCTTCTTATAAATGAGAAAGAGATGATGCAGAGTAAAATGTCCCCAGATCTTTCTGGATAACTATTGGTGCTTATGATAGTAGATGGATACTATGTGTCAGTTTCTCTCTCTATCCCACCACATTAAATACACTGTTGCAAGTTCCCTGATGGCAGCGCCTGTGTGAGATATTCATCCTGGCAGCTCCCAGGCTTCAACAGTCACCATCACAGGGGACTCAAAATATAATTGGGCCCTTAACTTAAAAGTGCCTAGCAAATACAGTACCTTTTACTTAGAAAATATATTTATTTCCTTGAGAGAATATACTGAAATTCCCAAACATAAAGTGAAACGACTACCAAAACATTGTGGATAGTTTATTGGTAGAAATAACTTCTCAATTTTAAAATACTTAATCTCATGTAAATAATGTAGGTAACTTTCAGTTTCACATGAAGGCTGTCATAAGGATTTTGTAATAGAATTTGTTGGTTTTCTTCAAATTAATGATTAAAATCACATAAAATGAGAGTCAAGAGATTTTTTTTTCTTGACCAGGAGACTGTATCTTATTTAATAGACAGGGGGAAAACATTTTACTCTACCTTACAAGAAAGTAAAATGTACAAATCCTTTTTTCCCAAAATACATAAATTATTCTGCTCAAATATGTTATTCCTTCAGCATTTAAATAAGAGAAGAGGTTTTCAAGGTTATTTATGCAGTTATAACTTATTTTATTGCCTAAGAAAAAGAAATGTAATTGGCCTTATTTATAAATGATACCATATATCCAGGAATTTTCAGTAGGTTATTCAGATGCCAATTACTACATTTTTACGTTATTTAACTGAGAACTGGCCTTCCTATTTGAACATGTTTGGATTTTAAATATATTATCAATCAGGTGATATTTTGTTTGATTTGAAACAAAATGAAGCAAATAAAACGATCTGCATCTTTTCTGAATTACTAGCATATTCAAAGAAATAAAAATCAAGGCTCAACACTACAGTTCTTTTTACAAAATACCAAATCCACAGTTGTCATTTTCATGTGTTTCTTCTTCCTAATATTAATAATTAGAACAAACAACTCAAAACTAAAGAAAAAATATTTCTATCAAATAATCAAGGTGTTTTGGATTTCATAGAGGTTTTTTAAAGCATTTCTCATATTTCTGACAATTTCAGGTTTTTTGGCATATCTTTTGTAAGCATTGTCAATGTTTGACACAGTTCTTTACATCTAGTAAGATCTGAATTAGATTAAAAATTAAATAAAAATTATATTGGGGTATCTGTGGTTAATATTATTAGCAATCGGAGAACTTTCCAGCTCTCCTATCCTTGTGACACTTAAAGTTATATTTTCAAAGGAACAGATTACAGGAAAGTAACAATACAACATTGTGACTATAGGTAGCAACAAGGTATTGTATATTCGCAAGTTACTAAGACAGTAAGTCTTAAAAGTTATCACCACCAAAATAAAAGCTTTGTAACTGTGACATGATAGAAATATTAACTAGCCTTAGTGTGGTAATCACTTCACAATATATACAAATACCAAATGATTACATTGTACACCTTAAACTTACACAATGTCAATTAAACCTCAATAAAGCTGAGAAAGAGAGCAAAAAAAAAAAATTTCCTTCCCTCAACTTTGAAGGTAGGGATGGTCATGGGGCTTGCCTTAGCTAATGAAATTTGAAACTGTAATGTGCCAATTCTAGGTAAAAGTAATTAAAACTATCAGGCATATGAATCAACATATGTTTCCCCTCTGTTGGTGAAGCCTAATATCTTCTCGTGAAATGGTAATAGGATAGGATGTTGGAATCTTTTCTAGCCTGGATATCTAAGTAACAGCAAGGGACCCTGTTATGACATGCATTACACATGTACTATGAGTGTGTTTTTAAAACTTAATAATTTCAAGTTCTTTATATTTTAGAATGGTTTTCACATCACCTAGGCTAACTTTATTAGCACTGTTTTGTTTTAGCTGCCTGAATTTCCTATTAAATATTTTTAAATAACAGACTTCATGTGGAAATGTAACATGGGCCCTTGCCTGAGAAATTACTTATTTAGCAAACTCATGTAAAATATTTGCATTTCACTATAGTTTAATATTTAAAAAATTCCCCATTAGTGCACATTTTATAAAAGTGATTATCAAAAAGAGATCATGAACCAAACATAAAATGAAAACAAAAAGTGCTTATGGAAGAGAAATGCTCTATATCTTCATTGAGGTATTGGCTAAACATATATATATATATATATATATATATACACACACAAACACACACACACACACACATATGTGTATATATATAGATACACTCAGTTTATATTTTTTTCATCAAAACTTAGTCAACAGTATGCTTAAAATAAAATTTATTTTTGTAAAAGTTAAATTTATTACATTAAAATTATTTAATATACTTGATCTTAGCCAAAAGGCCAAGAAGCGTTAAAAAAATTCTTTAATAAAATCATATATAATAAAATCACATTCAATAAAACCATAAATGAAAAATACATTTTAAAAATGTGAGTTTAAAAAATAAATAAATAAAAAATAAAAAATGTACCCTGTGTATCACTTAGGATAAAATAAGTATCCTCCTTTATGAGAAAAAACACAAGTTTCCTGAACTTAATAATTATTTTATGAAGTTTTTCCTTTTTTTCTTTAAATAGCACCACAGAAACTTTTTGGTCGAAGCACATAGTATTTCTTTCTGATATATCCATTTTGAAGGACTCGGTCTGATTATTACTATTGTTTTGTGTGTAATTATTAGTTGAACTCATGCTGGGTATGCATATAAAACATGTATTTTTTATTTCATATAATTGGTCTTAATCTCAAATAGGTTTATAATTTCTCTGAATTTGCAAGTGTTTACATTTGGAAGTTCTGAACTCAAACAATGGCACTTTGATAGCCACTTGTAGCCAACTAAAAAAATAAAAGCACAATGACAAAAATAAATGTGTAATGTTGTTGCCATTCTTATAAGGGATTAGAAATCTGTTTTTGTTCCACTGATATATTGTTCCACTGATATATTTTAATTAACTTACAGCATCTATGAAGAATTCTTGGCAAAACTCTCATCTTTTTAGCATTCCTTCTCAGATTGTGGTAGAGACACCTGAGACTTCCCACAAGCACCTCTCAGTTCCTTCGAACATACAGGATTATAATCACTTCTGACTCACAGGGAGTCTGATTAGCATTGCCCAGTAATTCTGGGAAGTTAGGAGTGTCACTTTCAGGCCAAAGCATTTATCTTCCAGCGGGTTCTCTAGTCCTTCCTTTTCTCCAAACATTTTTTCACTTTCTTTTTCTTTTTTTTTTTAAGATTTTATTTATTTACTTGTCAGAGAGAGACAGAGACAGACAGAGAGTACTAGCATGAGGAGTGGCAGGCACAGGGAGAAGCAGACTCCCCACTGAACAAGGAACCTGATGTGGGACTCAATCCCAGGACCCTGTGATTATGACCTGAGCCAAAGACAGATGCCTAACCAAATGAGCCACCAGGCATCCCATTTTTCTATTAACACTTTAACCAAAGGAGCCCAATGCTCCATAATGGTGGTGGCTCTGCTGCATTTTTATACACTAACAACAATCTAGCAGAAAAAGAAATCAAGAAAACAGTTAAAAATAAAACTACCCTATAATCCAGCAATTACACTACTAGGTATTTACCCAAAGGATGCCAAAATACTGAATTAAAGGGATAAACATGCCCCGATATTTATAGCAGCACTATCAGCAATAGCCAAATTATGGAAAGAGCCCAGATGTCCATCAACTGACAGGTGGATAAAAAAGATGTGGTCTATATACAGAATAGAATATTACTCAGCCATCAAAAAGAATGAAACCTTGCCATTTGCAATGACATGGGTATAGCTAGAGGATAGTATGCTAAGTGAAATAAGTCAGTCAGAAAAAGACAAGTGGCATATGATTTCACTTATATGTAGAATTTAAGAAACCAAACAAATGAACACAGTTGCAGGGGTGGGGGGGGGGGGTCAGGGAGAAGGGCAAACCAAGAAACAGACTCTAAACCCTGGAGAACAAACTGATGGCTACTGGAGGAGTGGCAGGTGGAGTGGGTGAATGGGTTAAATAGGGAAAGGGTATTAAGGAGGGCACTTGAGTGATGAGCACTGACCACTGTATTTAAGTGATGAATCACTAAATTCTAGATCTGAAACTAATATTGCACTGTATGTTAACTAGCTGGAATTTAAATAAAAACCTGGGGGAAAATAATAAGAAAGAAAACAGTTCCATTTACAATTGCATCAAAAATAGTAAAATAACTAGGAATAAATTTAACCAAGGAGGGAAAACACCCACACACTGAGAACTATGGACACTGAAAATAGAAATTAAAGAAAAGACAAATAAATGTTGTTAGAAAGTGAAGGAAGGACAGTAAGGAATCCTCCAAGTTGGCAAGACACTTTCAGACAAAAAAAGAAAAAAAGCAAGCCACTCTATATCATTTACACAGGCTTTTATTCAGGCTGTACTCAGCCCTTCTCCTCCCTCCATAGCTATTTTCTGCCCTGTCCAGACCTCAACCTACAGCTTTCATAAAGCAAAGAACATGGTGGTGAGGTCACAGGGTAGTTATCTACAGGGAGCACTGTGTACTGGTCATCTTCCTAGTTATCTGCATTGGGGTCTTCTGTGTACTGGTTACTATGTAAAATGGGATCTTCTGTATGTAAGATCCATTGTAAGGATGATCAGAAAAAGCCTTCCTGAATTCTGGTCAGGGCATACATTAACCTCCAAGGGACCTAGAACAAGTAGCCCCAAGGGAAGTCATTGTGCAGGCTTGAATAAGATGGAGGGTCAAAGATGGAGTCAGTATTGTTAGCCACTGCACACATGTAAAGTTAATCCATATGCATGAATTGGAAGAATTAATCTTAATATTAAAAATGTGCATATTACCCAAAGCAATCTATAGATTCAATAGATCTACAAAAACTTCCAATCAAAATTCAACTGGAATTTTTCTCAGAAATAGAATAACTCTAAAATTTTTATGGAACCACAAAAAATCCCAGAAGGCTGAAACTATCTTGAGGAAGAAGAACAAAGCTGGAAGTAACACACTGCCTGATTTCAAACAATATTACAAAGGTATAGTATCAAAATGGTATGCTAATGGCATAAAACAAGACACACAGATGAACGGAACAGAACAGAGTCCAGAAAACAAAACAAATAACTAAGGACATATGGTCAATTAATTTACAACAAAGGAGGTAAGAAAATACACTGAAAAAAGGATGGTCTATTTAACAAATGGTGAAAATGCAAAAAAATCAAACTGTACCACTGTCATAAACCATACACAAAAATTAACTTGAAATGGATTAAAAGCTTGAATGTAAGACCTGAAGACATAAAACTTCTAAAGGAAAACAGGAAGTAAGCTCCTTGACATCATTCTTGGTGAGGTTTTGTTTTGTTTTGTTTTGGATCATCCTCCAAGGTAGTAGTTACAAAAATGAAAATAAATAAGTTTATATCAAACTAAAAAGCTTCTGCACAGCAAACATTCAACAAAATGAAAAGGCAACCTACTGAATGATAGAAGATATTTACAAATCATGTATCTGAGAAAGGGTTACTGTCTAAAATACATAAAGAAGTCATACAATTCAATAACAACAACAAAAAATCCAATTAAAAACTGGACAGAGGCTAGAAAAAGAACAAACAACATCCCAAACAGCAGAAGGAAGAAAATTATAAATATTAAAGCAGAAATAAATGATACAGAAACTAGAAACAACAACAACCAATAAAGCAAATCAATGAAACCAGAGGTGGTTCTTTGTCAAGATTAACAAAACCGATAAACTTCTAACTCATAACAGAGAGAGAAAGAGAGAAGAAAGACTCAAACAAAATCACAAATGAGAGAGGAAAAATAACAACCAACACCACCAAAATACAAATAATTGTAAGATAATGTTATGAAAAATTATATGCGAACAAATTGGACAACTTAGAAGGAATGGATAAACTTCTAGAAACATATAACCTACCAAAACTGAAGAAAGAAATAGAAAATTTGAACAGACCAATTGCCAGCAAAGAAACTGTAATACTAATCAAAAAACTCCCAAAAAACAACACTCCATGGCCAAATGGCTTTTGGTAGGCAAACCCTTCCAAATATTTAAAGAAGAGTTAATACCTATTCTTCTCAAACTATTCATGAGGCCAGCATTACCCCGATACAAAACCAGACACAAAAACAGATTTGGCACTGGCACAAAAAAAGAGAGCTATAACCCAATATCTCTGATGAGCATAGATGGAAAAACCTTCAACAAAATTCTAACAAACCAAATCAAACAATACATTTAAAAAAGGCATTCACCATTATCAAGGGGATTTACTGTCAGGATGAAAGCATGGCTCAATACTTGCAAATCAATCAACATATCATGTCACATTAATAAGAGAAAGGATAAAACCATATGATCATTTCAGGAGATTCAGAAAAAGCATTCAACAAAGTACAACTTGCATTAATGATAAGAACCCTCAACAAAGTAGGTTTAGAGGGAACATACCTCAACTTAATAAAGGCCTTATATAAAGAAAACTCAGGAAACATCATACTCAAGGGGAAAACACTGAAATTTTTCCCTCTAAGTTTAGGGGCAAGGCAAGCCATGTCCACTATCACCGCCTTTATTCAACAGAGTTCTGGAAGTCCTAGAAACAACAATAAGACAAGAAGAAGAAATACAAGGCATCCAAATTGATAAGGAAGAAGTAAAACTTACACTACTTGCGGAGGACATGATACTATATTTAGAAAACCCTAAAGACACCACCAAACTGATAAATGAATTTAGTAAAGTCACAGGATACAAAATCAATGTACATTAATATGTTGCATTTCTATACACTAATAATGAAGCAGGATAAACAGAAATTAAGAAAACAATCCCATTTACAATTAGACCCACAACCATAAAATACCTAGGAATAAACTAAACCAAAGAGGTGAAAGGCCTATACTCTGAAAAGTATAAAACATTGATAAAATAAAGGAATATAACACAAGGAAATGGAAAGATATTCCATGCTCATGGATTAGAAGAACAAATACTGTTCAAATGTCTATACTATTCAAAGCAATTTATAGATGAAATGTAATCTCTATTGAAATAATAGCATTTTTCACAGAACTAGAACAAATAATCCTAAAATTTGTATAGAACCATAGCAGACCCCAATTACACAAAGCAACCTTGAAAAAAAAAAAAAAAAAGCAACTGGAAGTATCAGAATTCCATATGTCAAGTTATATTACAAATATGTAGTAATCAAAACAGTATGGCACTGGCACAAAAACAGACATGTAGATTAATGGAACAAAATGGAATGCTCAGAAATAAACCCACAATTATATGGTCTATTCATTTTTGACCAAGGAAGCAAGAATATACAATGGGAAAAGACAGTCTCTTCAACAAGTTGTGTTGGGAAGACTGGAGAGTTACATGCAAAAGAAACTGGATGACTGTCTCATAGAATACACAAAATAAATTCAAAATGGATTAAGAATGTAAATGTAAGATACGAAACCACAGAATTCCTAGAAGAGAGCGTAAGCAGTAATTTCTCTCACATCAGCTAAAACAGTGTCTTTCCAGATGTCTCCTGAGGCAAGGGAAACACGAGCAAAAATAACTACTGAGACTATACCAAAACAAAAAATTCTGCACAGCAGAGGAAACAACAAATCTAAAGATGACCTCCTGAACTGGAGAAGATATTTGCAAATGACATATCAGGAAAAGGACTAGTATCCTATACACAAAGAACTTATAAAACTCAAAAGCAAAAACAAAGCCCCACAAGTAATACAATTTTAAAAACTGGCAGAAGACATAAACAGACCTTTCTCCAAAGACAACATGCAAGTGACCTTTCTCCAACAGACACATGAAAAGTTGCTCCACATTTTCTCACCCCCCCCAACACACACACTCTGGAGTATCATTCAGGCATGAAAAAGAATAAAATCTTGCCATTTGCTGTGACATGGATGGCACTAGAGAATATAATGATAAGTAAAATCAGTCAGAGAAAGACAAGTACAACTTTACTCATATACGGAAGAAACAAAACAAATGAACATAGGGAAAAAAAGGAGAGAGAGACAAACCAAGAAACAGACTCTTTGTTAGGGAGAACTGATGGCAGAGGGGAAATGGGTGGGGTGATAGATGAAGTAAATAACAGGAATTAAAGATCTCACTTATCATAATGAGCACTGAGTAAAGTATAGAATTGTTAAATCACTATATTGTACAGCTGAAGCTAATATAACACTGTTTAATGGAATTTTAAAAAACTTTAAAATATATAAATATAAAAAAATAAAAAATGGGCAGAGAATCTGAACAGACATTTTTCCAAAGAATACATACAGGTGGCCAATAAGCACATGAAAGATGTTTAACAGCACTCATCATCAGGGGAATGCAAATCAAAACCACAGGGAGATGTCACCTCACACCAGTTATAATGGCCAGCATCCTAAAGATAAGAAATAACAAGTGTTGGCAAAGATGTAGTAAAAAGGAAATCCTTACACACTGTTGGTGGAAATGTAAATTGATGTGATCACTATGGAAAACAGTATGAAGTTTCCCCCTGAAAATTAAAAATAGGACTACTATATGATCCCCAATTCCACTTTTGGTTAATTATCTGGAAAAAACAAAAACACTAATTCAAAAGGAAATCTGCACCCCTATCTTCACTGAAGCAGTATTTACAGCATTATTTACAAGACATTAAAAACAATCTAAGTGTCCATGTATCCATCAATGGATGAAAGAATAAAGATGTGAGATACACATACCCACACACCCACACACACACATGAGTTACTCCTCAGCTATAAGAGAGAATGAATCCTGACCATTGCAACAACATGATGAACCTTGAGGTTATCACACTAAGTGAAATAAATCAGATAAAAATAAATATTGTATGATTTCCCATGTAGAATCTAAAAAAAAAGCAAAAAACAAAACCCATAACAGAGAATAGACTGGTAGTTGCCAGAGGGGAGGGGGCTGAAAGAAGGGGTGAAATGGGTAAGGGGTATCAAGGGGTACAAACTTCCAGTTACAAAATAAGTTATGGGGGTGTAATGTACAACATCATGACTTTATTCAATAACAATCTATAAGAAATTTGGGAGTTTCTAAGGAATAAATCTTAAAATGCCTCACTCTTAAAAAATGTCTCATTATAAGGAAAAAAAATATAACTTTGTATGTTGGTAGATGGTAAACTAGACTTATCGTGGTGATCATTTTTCAATGTGTAGAAATGTTAAATCATTATGTTGGCCACTGAAACTAATATAATGTATGTGCATTATTGTTCAAAAGGGAAAATTAAATGTTAAAAAATTTAAACACCCAATTTACCATGTTTTGTAAAGTATCTTTTTTTTAAAAGATTTATTTACTATGGAGGGACACACAAAGAGGGAGAGAGAAACCCAAGCAGACTCCACACTGAGCATGGAACCCAACGTGGGACTCTATTTTGAGATCTTGAATCAGAACCTGAAATCAAAAGTCAGATGCTCAACCAACTGTACCACTCAAGTGTCCCATATTCTGTAAAGTTGTCTTTAAAAGTAGCCCAACATCTAGGTTGTAATGACATGGCCCTGAAAATAGCAACAAAATTCTGGCATGGTTTTTGAACATAAATAACTAAAATAAAATAGACTTCAAATTCCTTTAAAAGCCAACCTCCAAAACAACAATAATAACAACAATAAAACCCACCCCTAATTAAAACAAACAAACAAAAACAAACTCTGGTTTACTTTTTCTTGAAATATGCCATTAATTTCTTCTAATATATACTTAAGTTCTAAATATACCTCCACTAATATTGAAAACACGGGTCTGAGAACAAAAGTAAAGACAAAGTGAAATATACTCCCCAAGATTTCTTGAATATGTTAAATGTATTAAGTCTTAGGGATTCTGATATACCATTTATACATATAACTTCATGTGATTGCTATTGAAAATGTGCATTTGATCCTTCTGAAATAATGTGCATGTAATCAAAAAGTTATCATTGGTGTTTTAATTTTTCCAACATTAGTTTTGTTGTAATTAAGAGAACCAAAATATTGTATATGCATTTTTTGGGATGAGATAAGTATTTTCAAATTTACAATAGAAGCAAGTAATTAAGCCCATATCTTCCAGGCTTAAGCAATGTTTTAAAGGCTAAATTAGAAACTAAAAGCTGGGTTGTGCTCTAAAGTTGAAAAACTAGACAGTGGGTGATGAGAAAAGCAGCCTCTGCATTGCTGGCAGTTATCTTTGCAAATTCACCTGGAGTTAACCTGAAAGAAGTGGACTGCTATGGTCTCTAGTTCTTTTTAAAGAAGAATCAAACATATTCTATGTGTTAAATCACTGATCCACTCAACGATTTTAACTTTAAGAAGAAGGCTAATAGAGTTCACTATTGAATTATCCTAAGAAAACATCACGAATAAATTCTTCTTTAGATTATATAGTTAAATTATTTTCACACACAAAAAAACAACAACAACAAAAAAAAACTTGGTGCAGTTCAGAATTAAAAAATAAAACTTGCTATCGTTACATACATGAAGCCTTGCAGTAGACACATCTCAGGAGGTATGTCCCATTTTTACTATTTTTCTACATTATCACTGTTGTCGTTGCGGTAAGTATCACCTAAAAGCCTATGTATAAATCATGGCTATTCAAGTAAGCTTGGGTATAGGACTGCATCTCTTAGGTACAAATAAATATTTTGTTCTGTCTTAAGATATTTCATCAATAAAACTAAGATGAACCAATACCCCACTAATACTTCTATTAAAAAACTGAGCAAATATACACTTTCATGTCATTAAAAATTAGGATTAGCCAACATCATTTTCTATTAAAATTAAATTAAAACCAATTCTTTCTCAGGATGGAAGCTGAAAAAAATTCCCAATGGCCAAAACTAGAATAATTTGAGTTACAAAATAAATAAGGATAGTTTAGGATTATAATCTAACGAGTAAAATAAATGTCCACAAGTCCATAAAAGATTCCCATGATATAAATAATGAATTAATAAATAAATGGGAGAGGGGTTCCTGGCTGGCTGTCAGTGGAGAATGCAACTTTTGATCTCATGGTCATGAGGTTGGGTTTCACCTTGGGCATGGAGTTTAATTTAAAAAAAAAAAAGACGAAGAAGAAGAAGAAGGAAGGAAGGAAAGAAGGAAGGAAGGGAGGAAGGAGAAAAGAAAAAGAATTGGGACAAAAGGGACAAATCTGCCTTTCAGAAAATTTCTAAATAATAAGTGTAAAAGAAGGGAAATAGAAAATTACTATTAGAATAGTGCACTAATGGTTCCTGTAGGCAAGTAAGAAAAAAGTGCATATTTGCATGACCTCAAAAACCCCCCACCAAATACAATTACTGTGATACATGTCTACAAATTCCTTGATACTCCTTTCTCTAGGAGGTAGTAAATTCCTTTCCTCTTCTGCAGATCCTGAGTTTAGCAAGTCACTTGTAACAAATAGAACTTGGAAAAGGAGGAACACTGACTTTACAGTGGGGAGACCTGGCAGACATCATCTTATGAACCAGGTGATCATGATTTGCATATCAACCATAGCAAGTGGAGTTATCTTGTACTTCTTGATAGAACAAGAACACTTATCTCTGTGGTATTTAAAAAAAAAATCCAAAACCCCAGCCCACCCATGAGAAAACATCAGAAAAACCCATGTTGAAGGACAAATACTACAAAGTACCAGATCGATACTTCTCAAAAGTCCAAAGGTTATCAAACATAAGAAAAGACCAAGAAACCAACTTATATTATAAAAGACTAAGAATATGTGTTGAAAAAGATACAATGTTGTATCCTAAATTGAATCTTGGATTGGAAGGATGTTGGGGAAAACCTGGTGGAATACAAATAAGATCTGTGGTTTAATTAATAATGGTGCATCACTATCAAATTCATTTTGATATGTCTATGATGGTTATTTAAAATAACACTAATTGAGCTGGGAGATGGATATACAGAAACTCTCTGAACTATCTTTACAACTCTTCTGTAAGTATAAAGTTACTCTTTATTTTAAAGAATGGGCTGTTAGCTCTAAACACCTACTTAAATACATATGACAAGTCATGTATGGGGGTTCTTGCATGTAGATGTGACGTAACCACTCTAAAAGACTGCTATTGGTCAAGAACTGTAAATAATCATGTTTTTTAATGAAAAAATGTTTTTCTTATGTCTCAGAAGTTGCAGAGATACCATGGCATTTCTTGATCTAGATTACAGATTTCTACATATTTTTCTGCCTAAATGGATGGAGGTAGGATGGCTAAATATTTTAAGAAAATATAGCTTACCAATTAAAGACAATATTAACTGTGTCACTTGACAATATTTATTATTCCAAAATCTCATTGAGTTCTCATCCTCATAAATCTTACTATATTTATATCTTATTGGAATAGTATCTACTTTCTTTCTTTAAGAGTGTTTGGTTTTGTTTTCCTTTTTCTCATCCTGCTTTAAACAAACCATCTCTGCATTTTCTTATAGTCACCACTCCCTCATAAATCTTGGAACTCAAGGCTATAATACTGGTTTATCTTAACCAGATTAATCATCTCAATCTTATCACCTTGCTCACAATCCTTGACAGGCAGCCTATCATTCTTTAACCTTACACAGGTGTGCTATCCATTTGGTTCTGTCTGGAGGCCAACCAGGGCAATGACCTCACCCACTGTTCTTTTTTACAGATCCAAAAGCAACCTACTACATCTTTACTCAAGTAAATGTAAAAGAAAAAAAGTGTAAGTAATACAGAAATATACATATACACACACCCACTTATATACACATATATAGAAACATAGCATAAGACCATCATCTATTTGCAAGGGTATATTTCATAGCTTTGGGCAAAAGATTGTCTCAAAGCTCAATAACCACCCTACATCTTTTTTCATCTTAATTATTAATTACATTTATAATTATTACTATCAGTAGAGTTGTTTATTTTACACCTTCTACAGAGGAAAAACACTTCCAAAGTGAGCTAATAAACCAGTTGTTTTGTTACAGTCTTGGTTGATGTAATGGTGCATTTTACATACCTTACCATTTTATACAGCCTTCAGGCCATTAATTGTAACTTATTTCAGTGCAAATAATCATTTATTTCTATTACTCCATGTAATTCTTTACCTCGTTTGGGAGTCAGATAATGAGATAGCTGGAGGGAGAGGAGGCAAACACTGAGAGCGCAGAGGTCTGAGAGGAGTGAGAAGATGGAGAAAAAAAGGAGAACAGTCAAGAAAGGAGATGGAAGAAGAGAACAATGGAAGCCTGACTTTATAATATGCCAAGGTCTGGTACTTTGAAAATAATGAAGTCACAGTTAGTGAAATAGGTTGGCAGGAAGGGGGCACTAAAGATTCTACATTGGTAACTGGGCTTTTGTAGTGGAATAATAGCTTTTGAAATGCTATTATTCTGAGATCAGGAAACACCCATTTTTCAAAGAAATTTATTACCAAGGCAAATACACATTTTGGATTTTCCTTGTCCTGGGATATAAATTGCCTGACGATTTTTTTTAATACTTTGGCTGTATTAGTTTTATATGTTTCTGTTTAAAAATTACCACAAAATTTAGGACCTTATAGCAATGCACATTTTATCCCAGAGTTTCCACGGGTAAGGATGGAGTCCCAGCAAAGCTTAACTTGGTTCTTTGCTCAGGGTCTCACAAGGCTGCAGTCGAGGTATCCACTGGCTTGAATTTTCATCTTGAGACTCAACTGGGAAAGGCAAGCTCCCTGACTCCCTCAGGATGTCCACAGGACTCCTCTCCCAGCAGCTGACATGAGATCCCACTTACTCAATAACTGTTGGCAGGGGCCACTTTCGGCTCTAGGCAGCCACGTGCGACTCTCCATAAACCAGTGACAACACAGCTATTTGAGTCTTCAAGGCTAGAAGGAGAATTTCTTGCTCCAAACTACAAGATGGTGTCTTACCTAACATAATAATTGCCAGAGTGGCTTTCCTGTCAACTTTACCATATTCTATTGGCTAAAAGCAGTTACTGGTTCCACCCACATTCAAGGAGAGGAGAATATGGAAGGGGGGGTGTCTCGTTGGAGGGTCAGGGGTCACTGTAATTTGTGTGAATATAATAAAGTCCTATATTAAAACTCTCATTCTGAATCTCATAAATGTTCTTAGGATACTAGAGCTAAGCATATCTACACTGAACTACTTAAAAAAATACACAAACATATTTACCATTAGGGTTAAACTTTGTTCAATTAAGAATAAGCTGCTTCATTTTTATGATATTTCAGTGCATTTATTAGTGAGAAAGTAGTCTTCTCAAAATGATTACAAAAGCAGTGTAACACAAAAAACTTTGGAAAGGTAAGATGGCTGCAGTACTTCAAAGAAAATCTTTGAAAAAGGGGATTACGTTTTGCTTTCTTTTCAATTCACATTCACTTAGGATATTTGGAAATGTTCTGCAGGCGCCCTCACTAGGAAAGCACATGATAGATACCAAGCTTCACTCCATCTTCTGCTTCTCTGAATCAGGATTTATGTGTTGTAGGGCTTTCAGGAATATTCCCATTACAGCGATTCCTTCTTCCTTTTTTTTTTTTTTTTTTTGCTTTGTTTTCTGTTTTATTTAGCACTGAACTGGCAGCAACAAGAATGGTCTGCAGTATGGCAGAGGCCATTCCAAATACATCTTCAACAACAAGGCTAGACATAGCCTTGTGGGCTGAATTATGTGTCCAGAACTTCATAAGCTAGCACCTCAGAATGTGGCTATCTTTGGAGACAGAATCTTTAAAGGGGTGATTAAGCTAAAATGAGGTCATTTGGGTGGGCTATAGTCCAATAAAACTGGTGTCTTTAGAAGATGAGGAAATATGGATACAGAGGCAAGACCTCATGAAGACACAGGGAGAAGACAGCCATCTACAAGCCATGGAGAAAGGCTTCAGAAGGAACCCACCCTGTTGTCACTTTAATCTTGGAATTCCTAACCTCCAAAACTGTAAGAAAAAAATTTTTTTTTAATTTAAGCAACTCAGTCAGTTGTTGTTTCTTTTGGTAGCTGAGCAAACAATATACAACACAGGTCCACACTTCATATAAACCCCATTTTTTATCACAACTTGAACCACCAAACTTTTGACTAGTGATGGGGGTTGTCTCAATCAGCCCGTCAGATGCAAGAACTGTAGCCACATGCTACCCCTGTGGCTACCCCAAAGACTTCAGCCAAAGCTACACAAGCTCTCCTGGTCCCAGGCAGTGGTCTCACTCTCCATCAGGATGCAGAAGGGGGAGGAGAGAAGATGATATGCAAATCATTACAACAACAGCAGCTAAAGCCTCTTCTGTGAATGACCAGTATGATTCAGTATTAAAAAAAAAAAAAAAAAAAAAGGTTCAGGGACGCCTGGGTGGCTCAGTTGGTTAAGCCGCTGCCTTCAGCTCAGGTCATGATCCCAGCATCCTGGGATCGAGTCCCACATCGGGCTCCTTGCTCGGCGGGGAGCCTGCTTCTCCTTCTGCCTCTGCCTGCCACTCTGTCTGCCTGTGCTCGCTTGCTCTCTCTCCCTCTATCTCTGACAAATAAATAAATTAAAAAAAAAAAAAAGGTTCAAATGTGTTTTCTGTTATGAATTAAATCTGGCAATTTACAGAGTAGAAGGGTCTCCACACTTTAATGGAGTCACATGGGTTGATGACTACAGAAGTAAATGTTTAGTTTAATTCTGACCATCACCAGATCCAGAAAGCATGGAAAGTTTCTTTAGTAATTTAACTTAGAACATAGGGATTAAGATGTAAGGGACAGTACTGGGCGGGGGGTGGGGGGGGGTAAAGTAAAACGTTAATATTCTGACAGGGCCGATGATTTCCATAGCCCTCCTGAGGGATGTTATTATTTATATTCTTAATTAAGACCTGTTTCTCTGGCAAGAGATTCTCATGAGAAATCAAATGGTGTTTTACTAAGAAGGCCTTGAACAATTCCGCGGGCAAACGTCTTTTGAGCAGCGAGCCTTGTATCATTCCTGAACGGCTCTTCACAGTGGTCTGCCACACGTATCCTCGATCGCCACTGAAACTTGTGTGCTCAGCTAGGGCTGGGCTTTTCTTTGATGTTGCTTTGTCTGCTCCCTGACCCAAGGTTATAAGTTAATAAACCTGGAACCCAAACAGTAATTTAAACTGCATATCTTTTCTGCTAAAAGGAACCCTAGATTTCCTAGTTGTTTTTTAGTAAGTTTTTTTCCTAGATTGTTTTCCTGATGAAGAAGACACCAAAAGAACTCTAGTTCTAGAAAGGCAGTGATGAACTATGTAATATTTTAATACCTGTACAATAATAGTTTATAAAAAAATCACTTTTATAATTGTTATATCCAAATATAAATGTTCCAAAGCCCTCACAATCATTCCTTGAGAACCAGGAGGAAAAAATAGGAAAATTTCTGTGAATTCTTTCCACTTGAAATAGAACTTTCTGGCATGGTTAAGTATCTGAATATAGCACATATAGTTAAAATAGACAAACTTTCCAAATTAAGAGAACAAAATAAAATGTTCCGTATCGTTTCCCACATACCCTATTTTTGTGATATTAAATGCTCAGATTTCCAGGAATATATAAAATAAAAATGTTGATAGGAATACAACTTTTCCCCTGAATGTCCATCCAGCACATCTAATTAGGTTTAAAATATAATGTACCACACCTTAGCAAGACACAAGATAAGTCATTTTTTGGGACACCTGGGTGGCTCAGTGGGTTAAGCCTCTGCCTTCGGCTCAGGTCATGATCCCAGGGTCCTGGAATCGAGCCCCGCATCAGGCTCTCTGCTCAGCAGGGAGCCTGCTTCCCTCTCTCTCTCTGCCTTCTTCTCTGCCTACCTGTGATCTCTCCATCAAATAAATAAATAAAATCTTAAAAAAAAAAAGAGAGGTCATCTTTAAGAGTTTATGAGATTGGGATGTAAGTGTGATAGTCCAAAGGATACAACTTAACACATGCATTGCTCTCAACAGACATTCTCCTGAGACAACTAATTTGCCCATCATACCCCACATGCAGCTGTGGTCTTAAATGATTACTTAATCCAGATTTTGCATCAGTGAAAGTACCTGTCCATTACTGAGAAAGCAGTCTTCTCAAAATGATTACAAAAGCAGTGTAACACAAAAAACTTTGGAACGATAAATGAATATAAAATCAAAGAATTATGTTGATGGGCTCACATTTATTTCCCTGATGTGATTTTAATATTTCCCACATCTTTATATAAACAAATGTCTTATCCTTCAATAACATATATTTCAGAAGATTGTTAGGAATTTCATATAGGAGAGGTTGCAACCTCCCCTATATGAAATGTTAAATGTGAATAGCAAAATGTCAGGTAAGTTTCTGTATATCATAGGGCATAACTACACATAAAAATGCAAATGGAAAACTATTTATTTAGCTCACCAGTTATTTCAATTAGTCTGTGGTTAACTGTAAGTTCTTCAGTTCCTAACTCTTTGAAGATGATTTTATAAGTCCTTATCATAAAACTTCTTCATAGGTTTATACTTTAAGTGGTAAAATTGGGATTAATTGAAGAGCATTGAAAAAGAAGCTACTAGCTGACTAAAGCAGGCTCTGGAAAATCCCTTTGCTAGTGAAGAGCCTGTGTGACCAAGTTTCAAGGCCTTGAGCCTCTTGCTTGGTCTGCAAATTGGCCTTGTCACCTGACTTCATACCTTCTACTCCATCCTTTTATTCAGTTTGCTAAATAATCTCTCCTTGGCAAACCTTATAAACTTGAAATAAGGAACAGAACTTCTGAGAACATGTTATTCATTGTTTTTGACACTTTTAAAAATGTTTCATAACTGGGTTTTATTATTTACAGAAAAAACTATAGAATTAAATGGAAATGTGCCACTACCCTGATTTAAGGATTATATCATTTTCTTCATATATAGGTACATACAGATTAAATAAAATATATAATCTATTTGCTCATCTGAGTGTATGATTTAAAGATGTATTAATAGTGCTAATCTTCATAAGAAAAGTCTACAAATTGGTTTTATTTCCCTTTTTTTCATGCTTAACTCTCTGTGTGTTTAGGATTAAGATATAGGTTGTATTTTAAGTTAATTAGCATACAATTATGGTTTAATTATTTTGTTAATATAAGACAGGAATTATATTGACAAGATTACATTTTTAAAGAAATGATGTAAATTAAATTTTATAATTCGTAATTGTCTATATGTTGGGTGATAAAGAACCTGTGCTCATAAATAGGCAAATACCAATAATGAAAGCTTGTAACTGAATTACTAAATAAAGGTTTTGATAGTATGTGAAACAAATCTTTAATAAGTTAAACACTTAAAATTTATTATTAAAAAGATTCTAGTTTCACACTAAAAATGGTTTTTCATTCTAGGAAAATGATTAAGGTAATTAAAGAAGACCACATAGTAAAATTACTACTTCAGAAGTCTGCAGAATCAGACCTATAAATACAGAGAACTCATGGATGCAAAGGAAAAGAGTGGAGAGATCAGCAAAGTGGTTGAAAGGGAGTAGGAAATACAGACCTCCAGTTTCGGAAAGAGTAAGTCATGGGAATAAAATGCATAGCACCAGGAATATAGTCCGTGACATTGTAATAGCATTGTATGTGACAGATGGTAGCTACACTTGTACTGAGCATAGCATAATGTTACAGACTTGTCAAAATCACTATGTCGTACACTTGAAACTAATGCAACATTGTATGTCAACTATACTCAAAAATTTTAAAAAATAAAATTCATGGGGCACCTGGGTGGCTCAATCATTAAGCGTCTGCCTTTGGCTCAGGTCATGATCCCAGGGTCCTGGGATCAAGCCCTGCATCAGGCTGTCTGCCCAGCAGGAAGCCTCCTTCTCCCTCTCCCTTTCCCCTGGCTTGTGTTCCCTCTCTTTCTGTGTCTCTCTCTCTCTCTGTCAAATAAATAAATAAAATCTTTTAAAAAAAAATAGAATAGACTAGAATAGACTAGAGTAGAATAGAATCGAATAGAAAAATTAAAATAAAATAAATGAAAAATTCATTTAAAAATCTTTGTACATTCTTGGCATCACAATAAATTTCCACCTTCTTTGTGAAGACTGTTTGATACATTTATCAAAAAGTTTGAAAATAATTCACTGACATACTCAATAAGTATTTAATCTTGGGGTGGAGTCAGTTTACATGAATACAGTATTTTTTATTGGAATGTATTAGCAAGGGGAGCTCAAGTGGAACATTAGCAAAATTGAACTGATAGTGAATATTCTTTTTTTTCCCTGAACTTTTCCCAAGGTTCCAGGGATTGAGAAACTGCTCTTACCTACTACGCATTGTATCTGACTATTACTTGCTGAATGGTCGATTTTACAAGTTGTTCTGCTCCTCAATGGCATGCTTTCCAGAACCTGAATTTGGGTGAATGAGCATGGATAAACTCCCCAAAGGAGTCAGTGTCCTCAAGGTGCCAGAGCTAATATAGCACATTCTTTATCCATCTTTCCTCTCCCTGCTTTTGTTTCTAGTCTTATTTGCTGACGTTTTGGACACAGCTAAATTTGGCTGATATTAGTAAAGAAGGGGCCATGTAAGCCATGAAAGAGCAAGAGAGATTCTATTCTGCCTTGATCATCGTCCATCACTTTGTCATTTCGATCTTGACGGCTGATCCCTCAATCCAAAGTAATGTTGTAAAGAGAAGAAAAAAAAATTCATGATATAACCATGGCACAGGGAGAGAATTGCTGTGAAAGTCACATTTTGATAAGTAGGCTTTAATTTGTTTACTTATCAAAATAGGAAATTTGCACCAAATACAAAAAGTCCACTTTTATGATATAAGTGAAATACTTCTGATAATAATATACTAGATAATTTGCTCCTGAATTATTCCATCTACATTTATAATACAATTCAGTTTTTGCTTTACTTATCATAAAGACAAACATAATATGAAGAGAGTGTAAACAGCACCAAACACAAATGAGTAATAGCAACAATGTGACAAGACCTTGAAAAGCTAAAGACCTTTCTGTTTTTATAACTCATGTGCTAAGTGGAGAAAATACAGAACATTAAACCTTTATAAACTGAGTATATTTAATACATAAGTATCATTGTAAATAAATACAGTGGCATTAAGAGAAAATATGGCAACCTTAAGTTTAATACTAGTTTTGTTTTTTCACATTTTGAAGATTAACTCCTGTCTGATAAAACACACCTCCCTTTGGTCAAATATGTTGACAAAACCAGTCAGCTTCCATCTTTAAAAAAATAAGGAGGTATTTTTATACAAATGTGATCATTTTTCAATTATACATATATAGAATGCATCAACCTCAACTTATGGACAAAAAAGCAAAACATTTATGACTGCATTAAAAAAAACTATAGAGAAATAAAACTTAACAAAAGAAGTATAAGGGAGCACCTGGGTGGCTCAGTCATTAAGCATCTGCCTCCACCTCGGGTCATGATCTCAGGGTTCTGGGATCAAGCCCCATATCTGGCTTCCTGCTCCGTGGAAGCCTGCTTCTCCCTCTCCCACTCCCCCTGCTTGTGTTCTCTCTCTTGCTGTCTCTCTCTCTGTCAAATAAATAAATAAATAAAAAGATCTATCTATCCTTAAAAAAAAAGTATAAGAAAACAAAAGGGACAACTAACATACAGGTTGATATATTTCATGTACATTTTTATGCTTATGTACTATGTATGCATTTATATTTTTCAGACTTACCATATACAAATAATAGAATATTTTAGTAGGGATGTAAGAACTATCAAGAATATATTTATTTAAAGCAAAGTTCATTTGCAATATGTCGAGAAAGCAAAAACTATTTAATGTCCCAAAGTATTTTGGGAATCACTAAATCTTAATCCAACAGAATGTGTTTGCCTTGCCTAGTGCTGCACTTCTTCAAGAAATATTATTTGATTAAATTATTCTCTTAATTAAAAAAGAAAGAGAGCCAATCAAAAAGAATCTGAGTATTGTATTCAGAGTTTATAACTGTAGAGCCTACACCCACACATGTGAAGACTCCAATCCATGTCCTTTTACCTTTTACCAAATATGCATGTTCCATATGCATATTTTTTTCATATGAGTGGGTTTTGGAATAAAGAGCTGTTCTCAGTCTCAGACTGAATTCCAAAAGTAAACATCATTCAGCCTTGGTTCCAGTATCTTAACCCAATCATCAATTAAATAACAGATCATGAGTTAATTGTTATAGTCTGTATACAACTGATTAGTTGCTTTCCAGTTTTAGGAATCTGAAAATATAACGATATCTTCAACCACTGCTAAATTAATCCATGAGTACTGGTACCTCTGGCTTAAGGTAACATCTAGGAAAAAATGGTGTTTCTTTGCTCTTGGCAAATGGTTTGCATCACCTGGAGAATTTACAACCAGCCATCTTACTTTGTTTTAATTTTGTCATTTCTGTAGGATATAAACTATGGAGATATGTTGAATCTGGCATTATCCAAAGGATGAGAGGCAATGGTGTGATATTTCTCAGTATGTCATGACATAAAAGAACCCCAGATCTATTGGCATGAGTCTGTAGGTCATTGTAATAAGACCATTTTCAGACTCTCATCATTGCTTTTAGAACTTTAATCATCCAGTTGAAATATATCCTTATATATGTAGGCCTTTTGCTGACTAAATAATGAGTGAAAATGGATTAAATAATTCTGAAAGTAAGGAAGAAGTATGGTTACAGTTGTTTTTCTGAACTATTACTGCTCCTTACCTTGATACTTTGCTCAAATGAATAACTCATTACCAATTAGCCCCAATCCTGTTTTCTTGTTTTAACCCTTCAAGCTAAGTGTCTGTGTGTGTTTCACAGGACAGTCCTGATCAGAGTTGTTACCTGCAATTTTGGGGGAACCATGAGGAGAAAAAAAGCATCAAACCTTCCTTATTTTGAGTATGGGAGATATAGAGAAGACTCATCATTATATCCTAACCATAATAGTTAATAAAGTAAAATAGTAGAACAAAAATATATTATTGAATGGTAATATACATCAAGAAGCTCAGTGTCTAAGTGTTATAAAAAGGAAAGCTACAATTTGCACTGATAATAGTTATGATAATAGATATGATATTTGGACATTTGGAGCAGAGAATATTCATGTCCAAGTGACAACATCAATCATAGAAAAGCAATGTTATTAATTAAAACAATGTTAACTCCTTGACATTAACCCTTGCTGTGTTAAAATATGGCTGTCTTGTCTATACAAACATACATTTTTTCTGTAATTTGAAAATGTTATCCTATTGTCTTGTGACTTTCATTATGGCATATTAGAAATCAACTGTATATCTAACAACTATTGATTATAAAAATATGTATATATATCTTTCCTTTCTTGCTGTTTTCACTATATTTTTCCTTTCAATTGGAATTCTACATATTCACTTAGATCAGCTAGGTAATTGATTCCTTTTTAAACTATTCCAGCTGGGATTTTTTTTTTGGTGCTTTGTGATCTGAAGATTCATAATTTTCATCATTTTAGAAACATTTAATAATTATCTTCAGAACATGTTCTCATGTCCTCTCATTTCTTATTGTAATAAAAATAAAACAAGTTAAAAGAAAGAAGCAAAAAATTATAATTTACATATAGGTCAATATATTTTAGGCATATTTTTATAATTATATACTGTGCAAATACTTGATGCATTTTGGAAGCCTAATATATGGAAGGAATTGAACATGCAGGAGGGAAATGAGAGCTACTAAGAATAATGACCAAGAATGTGTTGTTGTTTTTTTTAACCATGGTTTATTTACAATATGTCAGGCATGTTGACTGTTGGTTCTATCTCTTATGTCCCTTAGTTAACTTTTTAAAATATCTTCAATCTGTGACTTATCCAGTCTACATTTTGGGTAATTTTTTCACTTCTATATTCCAATCTGTAAATGCTTTATTCCTGTGTTTCTAATCTATAAAATTTGTCCATTAGGTATTTCAAAAATAAATTTGCTTTACTTGTTAATGTCGGTTATTTTAGTATATTCTTGAAATTAAATGTAAAAATCTTACTGAGGAGGGGCACCTGGCATCAGGGCATCAGCCCTTTAATGGTTCAGTCCATCAAGTGGCCTATTCTTGGTTTCAGATCAGGTCATGATCTTGTGGTCCTGGGATCGAGTCCTGCCTCAGGCTCTGAGCTCAGTGCCAAGTCTGCTTGAGTTTTTCTCTCCCTCTGCAACTCCCCCTGCATGCATGCTCTCTCCCTAATAAGTAATTTTAAAAAAAATCTATTGAGCATCCTTTCATTCATCTTTAGAATTAGAAAAGTGCAATTTGCCCTTACAACTACTGTAATTTTTTAAAAGATTGTATTTATTTATTTGACAAAGAGAGAGACAGCGAGAGAGGGAACACAAGAAGGGGGATTGGGAGAGGGAAAAGCAGGCTTCCTGCTGAGCAGGGACACCTCCACACAGGACTCGATCTCAGAACCCTGGGATCATGACCTGAACCAAAGGCAGACGCTTAACGACTGAGCCACCCAGGCACCTGAGAACTGAAATTAATCATGTTGTCAGCTAGTATTGATTACCTACCCAGGAGATCCGTCCCTTCTTTTTTGAAAAAAATTAATTAATTCACTTAATGAGTGTATGTTAGGAGTGTTTTTCTAGTGTATGTGACGTAATGCAGATAAAGTCACTGCCTTTCCTATAACTATATTCTAGTGGGAGTGATAGAGGACAAGTGTTACAAAGAAAAAATTATCTTTTGTAAAAATGATAGAAAAATGATCAGAGATTTCTTTGGTAGTGTGAACAATGAAGTAACAAGTGAAGGTGCGATATTTGAAAAAGATACAAATTAAGTGAGGGAGTGAGCTTGTGGATATCTGGTGGAAGGGTCTTCTAACTATGAAATGTGATAGAGCAGCATTTTTAAGGAATAGGGCACAGTGTGTGTATTTTATGTGAATTCATGGGATTGTGTAAGAATCCAAGTTAATGGGTGGGGGAAAAAATGGATGTAAATCTGAATTCTGGAAAGCTCCAAATTCAGATTATTTTTCTTCCTTCTTTTGTTCCTTTTTGTTACATCTATTCCTATTTTGTGTTTTAGGCAATACTATAAAAAGTATTATTTTTAAAAATCTAATTTTTATAAGTTCATGTTATTATAAAAATATAACTTGTGAAGATCTTGTTCCATTAAGATTTTTCTAAAATCATTTAGTTCCACTAGCTAGTTTTCTTGTGGATTACTGAGGACTTTCTAAATAAACACTCATATTACCTGTAACCTGAGATAATTTAATATCTTCCTTTCTGAACTTTATGCCTTTTCTTTTTTTTTCTTTGCCTTCTTCCACAGGAAAGAACTTATAGTATTACACTGATCAGAGTTAGTGAGAGTGGCTGTTGTTCCCTTGTTAGTAATCTTATTAGAAAGTGTTTAATATTTCATAACTGAGTATAAAGTTATCTGAAAATTTCATACAGATGCTTCCATTCTTGTCATATCTGGTCATATCTAGTGCCAAGCTATATTTTCAACACTGTCATTCACAGCTTACATTATTTAAATAAAATTTTGCTTTTATAGTTTTTGAAGTGTTCTTTGTCGTTGATGTGTTTTTTTTTTTATATAGCATCTGTTTTTGTAATAAGCATTCAGTATCCTTTATTTTTCCTGATTTTGTAATTTTGTACTTTTCCTTCACAGGTTTTCTTCTGCTTAGTACATTGCCCGCATTTCTATTGAGCTCCATTTTTCTATTTGTTTGGGTTGATCTTTTTCCTTGAATGCAAAGGCAATAAGGCAGAGAAGGTAGAAATCTAATTGTTCAATATTAACTTATCAAAAAAGTTGTGCTACTTATGTTACATAAAATTATACATACATATATGTGTGTACATAGAAAGAGGAGAAAATTATGTATTTTATTTATAATTATACATACATACATATGTATGTGCATAGAGAGAGAGAGACAGTGTGTGCACACAAGGGAGAGTGCCCTATAATATTCTAGGTGTCAGTGGGGACACAGCAGTGAACAGAACGATGCAAGGGGAATAGAACTATATAGATAATATTGTGATATGTGGGAAAGTCTAAGTAGAAAAAAGGAAGGGAGGACAATAGGAAGTAATTAGGAAGGTATTCACATGCTAGCCCACAGTAAAGTAGGCTGAGAACTCAATAGCTTCTTTGAAGGACACAATAAATAACAATTTAGTTATTTGATTATAGTCTGTTTTGTTTTGTTTTATTTTTTTAACATAGACATATTCCCCAGAGAAGAACACTCCATCAAATGCCAGAACAGAATTAGCTTGGCTGCTAGAATTCTGGAGGTCCAGCAGGGCAACATGGGCTCTCACTTTTCCATATGCATACATTTAAACCTCCCTCTAAGAGTGCAGCACTTCCCTCCTAGCCCCTCTATGGCTGGTTTCCATTTTTCCAGAATCCCTTAAGCTCAGCCTTTCTGAAGATTCGGCTTTTCATCTTTTGCTACAGACTGGGTAAGACAACAGTGGCTGAGAGGGCTAGTTGCTCAGTCATCAGTTCAGCATTTCCCGAAACACCAGGTTTTGTAGGAACATGATTCCTCAGTTTTCTGAGCCTTTTAAAAGTAGTGCTACAAAGAGGCTGACTTCTTGTTTCCTCCATGAGAGACATTCAGGATTCAACTTTCTTTGCCTTGCTAACTCAGTTCTTATTTATCCACCGGTCTTAACATTTTCCAAAATGTTGTTGACATCTCTCCTCTAGTGTTGTCTCCTTTCCTGGAGACATTTCCCTCTTTTCCTTTGTGAGGGTGTGAATCTTTTCTTCATTTGCTGTTATTTAAGTGAATATTGAGAAGGAAGATAGGAAAGTGTGTGTGTTTCTGCTATTTGTACAATTATTCTAGAATGCAAATTGGATCATTTCCCTCCTACAAAAAATCCTCCTTGGATTCCTGTTCCTCTGAAGGTCAAGCTCCAACTCTTCAACATGGCCTTCAATGTGTTTCCTGAGTTGACAGCTGTAGTAGTCATACAGCAACTACAGTAACTGTGTGAGGGTCACAGTCACAGTCATCTAGTAACTACTCCGTTACAGTCATACAGTAACTACAGTAACTGTGGTCCAGGTGCTACATTAGCTCACTTAATCTCCAAAACACCCTGTTAGAGAAGGACTTATTTTTAATCCCTCCTTTACCAGTTCAAGAGATAGGCTTCCAGAAGTTATCTCATCTACCCAAGATAATACTAATTGGCCAGTTACTGGACCTAATGAATTTAATCAGATTCCAGACTGATCAAACATGCTGATTTTCTACACTATTCAACAGCTGCTAGGAAGGTGTGGTATGCTGTGGTATGAAATAGCACTGAGTAGTAGATAAATAACATAGTGAAGGATAAGCCAGGATAGGAAAGGATAGGACCTAGCAAAAGTGTGTGTGGAACAGGTACCTGGAGTGCAATGTTTGTATCTGGCTTAATCACTTACCACGTCATGACTCATTGAACCTAAATTCTATTTAACCAGAACTCCTTTCAGCTTTTCAATTTTTCCTAACTTCTCATCCTTCTCCTTTCCCAAGGCACAAATCAGGCACAATTCCAGGTGCATGGCATGAAACACATTCCCCAACACCCCCACCCTCCCAGCAGCTCTTCTTCATATTTAATTTAATGTCCCAGTTAAGAAAACTTCATTTCTATGAAGCATTTAATCACAATATACATCAATCACCTACGATTGCTATTAGTCCACATTTCTGTTAGTTTTTGTTTCATGAAGGATCATGTGTTTCCTCATTATAGCCTCATTACTTTCATTGTCCTGGGAAGTGCCCTGTATTTCTTAGTGAGATTATAATAACTGTATTAGTTTCCAATTGCTGCTGTAACAAATTACTACACGCTTAATGACAAAATCTGGCTCACTAAATTAAATAATTGTGGCAGCAAGGATGCATTTCTTTTTGGAATATGTGTTACTGCCTTTCCAGTTTCTCTTACCATTAGTCTGTTGGGCCATGTCTTTCTGATATCAAACTACCTGGCTCTGATTCTTATACTTTCCTCTTTCATGCTTAAAGGGACTTGGATTATAATAGGTGCACCTGGATAATCCAAGATAGTCTCCTTATTTTAAGGTCAGCTGATTAGCAACTTTAAATTCCATCTGCTCCCTTTTATCATATAACCTAGCATAGTCACAGGTTCCTGGGATTAAGATGTAAACATTGTTCTGTGTGCAGGCACACACATGTATCCCACTGGGGACAGGGAAGAGCATTATTACCTTGGCAACATAAACAATACCAATTGGCTTATCTAGTCTGATGAAATAATGTGTTTTATATAAACTACCTGAATTAATCTTCATAAATAGTCTTTCAAGATAGTTATCTTTAACTCAGATTTGAAAATGGTGCACAAGAATTCACAATGCTAAGTGCCTAAGATCTAGTAGTAAGCACGAGGACCATGATGCAATGCAAAAGGAGGATCGAATGTTATTTGCCTTTTAATGATTTTTTTTTTTCTTCTGCCCAAGGTTTCTTACCCCTTCTGTGAAGTATCTTATTGCTCTAGCCACTAATTTTATTCTGTGTCACGCACTGAATAGGATTCTTTATCAACAGGCCACAAATGGTTTTCCTGAAACAGTGGTCCTCCATGGAGCCAGCTACTCAAGCCTTCCATCACTTTGTTTATTCTTTTTTGTCCTATGCTGTCAAAACACGTAATTTAGTACTTTGCCTGTATAGCACTACCTTCCGACCATTATTTAGTATGCTTTCTAGTTTACAAGATGATTTTTATATAATACGCATTAAATAAAAATATATAAACATGTATCTAATATAAACATTATAATTTTATCCAAATCAGAAATACCTGTGTTAGAGACCCAGAAAAGAAACTGAATCTAAAGAACCATAGAGATGGATGATAGAGAATGTTGACAGTCGACATTCTTCAACAGATCAACTTCCCAGCAGAGAGTATACTCTCTTACTCTTTGCTATATGCCCACCTAGCCCCCACAATGGGTATTAGATACCATATTAGGGTATTGCAAGGCTTACAAACTAGGTCGCTTAAAATGACACATGTATTTTTCCACAGCTCTTGGAGCTAGAAGCCTGAAATCAAGTTGTCCAGAGAGCTGCGATCCCTCTGACATACCTCTAGGGAAGAAACTTCCTTGCCTCTTCCCAGATCATTGTGGTTTAATCTCATCTATAAGCCTCAGAGTTCCTTGACTTGCAGCTTCAGTGCTCCTATCTCTGCCTCCATCATCACTTGGTGTCTCCCCTGGTGAGTCTATCTCTGTGCTGCTGCTGTTTCTTCTTTCTCCTTCTCCTTCTTTCAAGATTTTATTTATTTATTTATTTATTTATTTATTTATTTATTTGACAGACAGTGATCACAAGTAGGCAGAGAGGCAGGCAGAGAGGGCGGACAGCTCTCTGCTGAGCAGAGAGCCCCATGTGGGGCTTGATCCCAGGACCCTGAGATCATGACCCGAGCCAAAGGCAGAGGCTTTAACCCACTGAGCCATCCAGGAGCCCCTGTCTCTGTACTTCTTATAAAGACACCAAACATTGAATTAAAAGCCCATCCTAGTCATCTATGACCTCATACTAATTTAACTAATTATATCTGCAACAAACAACTCTCTTTCCAAATAAGATCACATTCTGAGGTTTGGGGGGGTGGGGAGTTCATCCTTTAACATATCTTTTGGGAGGATGCAATTAAACACATAACAGATATTTATATAATTAATAGTTGGGTAAATTATGTAGTATATAAGGGTCTGTTTAAAATATTAAGTGTAATACATGCAGACACAACAAGTTTGCCAACTCCACTCTGAACTACTAAAAAGCAGACTTGGCCTGTGCTGTATACCAGTAAGAGTGGACCTTAAAAATAGAAGACCCGCGATGCAGAGGCAGTAGGGAGGAGAAATTAAAAAGTAGCGAATTGCAATCCATTACTCCCTAGACAGTTTCTGCTCTTCAGATATTATTTTAGTGAAAATGTCCTCAGCCTCAGTCTGTGAAAGCGATCAAGCCGATGGCAAGAGCCAATCTCTGACTTTGCTTACAGCTCCAAGAGGCCAGCCACTTGCTGATTTCACCAGCCCTTCCATGCTTGCTAATAAGTGAGGAGCAATTATGTTCTATACAAAGGCAGATTTACTATGAAGCTAATGAAGATTAAGCTTCAGGGCCTTCCAATTGCATGAGCTCCTTCCAGAGCCTTGTACCTAATTTAGTTTTAGTAATGTTGTATGCATTTTTAAAAGATGATTGCCCACACTGCATAAGCTTCAGGCCTCACAAAACCTGGATCTGTCTTTGAACAAATTCTAGGGGTAGCCAATTAATTAGCTTACATTTTGATGGGCAGGCTTTTAGTTCTCCAGAAATAGTAAAATGAAAATCACACATTTCGAGCTAGCAAAATCAGAAAGTATTGTTCTGTACAGTGCCTAAACGGCAGAATAATAGCCTCTCAATTGTTTGGGGCCTTCGTTTTATAGACGTGTAGAGAGGGTTGTTATGTTCAGTGAACGCACACAGAGTGAAACTCTGGGAAGAGGAGAGAACAGGCCTAACCAAGGAACATGGACCAGAAGCCGTCTCAAAAAGGAGGCTGTATGCCACTGAAGAGACCTATTCTTAGGGCCACAAATGGGCCCACAGAGTTTAGGTGTCGTGCAATGGAGCACAAATGAGGAAATAGTAAACTAGCTAGCTGGCAGATCTAATTGATTTTTGCTGTTGTTGTTTTCCGTTTGTTTGTTTTTAAAGAAACAAATCCTTCAGAGCCATCTGTTGGAATTTCAAATGTTGTGGTGCTCAGGTGCACAGGTATTCTTGATAAAAGATTGTGATGGGCAGTTCTCAGATCACAGGTGTTCTCAGATCTTGAGGTGTGGCCTCAAGAGCTTGTTCCACAACACCAGATCCTCCCCATTGATCTGTTTTATCTCCCGTGTTCCCATTTGCTTCTTGTCCACATCCTCCCCTATCTTGACTAAATGTTGACCCTGATCACTTATTCCTGGTTTAGGTTATTTCAAATACTGTTGACAGTTACCTGTACCTTTATCAGGTCTTTGTTCCGATTCCAACTTCCTGTTGAGGGTGCTCTGATCATAACTGTTTAAGGCAGCTTCTCTGTGCCCCAAACCTACCCATGAAAATCTCCTATTCTTTTATCAAGACCTTCCAACCTTCTAGGATGCAAAAAGAACCCTAACCCACTGAGATGCAACAAGATAAAGTGATTTGTTTGCAACACATGCAAAAGTAAGAAGTAGAACTAATGTGGAACTAACATGTTCTCTGTCCTATTTTTCTTTCAAACTTTAATGCCTTATGTAGAATCTGTTTTATATAACTCCCATAAATCTCAGTATTTCTAGAGGATAGGCATTTCATGAAAGATCCAGAATAGAAACTGCTTAATCCAAAAAAAAAAAAAAAAAAAAAAAAAAAAAAAAAAGAAAGAAAGAAAGAAAGGAAGGAAGGAAACTGCTTATCCCAATAGGGACCAATATTCACAGTGCTGCTTAATTCAGCTTTTGCAAAATGTAAAAATATATTTTGCAATGCAATATGCTCATTAGTTATTACATGAATTAAACTGCCTACCAGTCATCAATATTATTACCTAACTAGAAGCACAACTTTTATCCACAGTTCTTTCCAGATAGTATCAACTATTTAAATATGCCACTTCTCACTATGGTAAATATATTCTTGGATTTCAATATTACTCATTTGGATTCATTTTGTTCATACCATGTGTCCATATTTATATTGACTAAAAGTTTTTAAAAACACATTGCTACTTTGTAGTTGGACTTCTAAAATGTGTTTTTATAGCTGAAATCTTTTCCTTAAACTGTCCTCTTAATCTGAACTCATGATCTAATAAAATAGATTTATTCAATTTTACATTACTAGTTGCCAACACTAACGGTACACCTTCTTTTAACTAGGTATCATTTTGGTCTCTGTTTTAGGAATATATCAGCAGCATTATTTTGTCATATATATATATATATATATATATACACATACATACACACACACACGTGTGTGTGTGTGTGTGTGTGTGTGTGTGATTCTATTTCAATACTGTATTTCAAATGTTTGGGAAATCATGAGTGATGGCTATAAGAAAATTCTGCATCTTTCTCTGAAATCATAACCGGTCTCTGAGTGTTTGAATTCCATAACTGCATGAAGAAAGTAAGTTTTGCTTGTTTTATTCCACTGTTAACCTAGATTCCATAATAATATCTGGTACATGGTATGTACTCAATAAATTTCATGAACGATTGAAAAATTTAAAAATGGCACCAATTAGTAATGGAAAAATTTCCAGAGAGGCTACTTTTAATTTACCCTCAAAAGATTTGGTCTTAGAATCTCATTTTCACTTTGAAGCAGTAATATTCTCATACCATACACAGATATTGTAAATCTTTGCAGATTCTCACAGATCAAGTGAAACACTTTAGAAGGTAATTCTTAAAAATGCCCCAAGAAAAATGATCAGTGTTCTGCTCGGTAGCATGCACTCCACAGCATCCCCATCAGAATAATGCCAATCCCCAAACATTTCCACTGACTTCTACAAGGGATGGCACAACCAGTAGGAAATAAACACTCGATGCATTCCAACACATACAAATTCATCAAAATTCACAATCGTTCAAAACCTAGAGTATGACTGAGTACCCATTCAGCAGTAAAGCTATTTTTTGGAAAATAAGTGGTACTCTCAAAGAACCACACAACAGAAACTACGGGATTATTTGTGGAGTTATTTAATACCCTGATATGATATCAGAATCAATTATAGATTTCAGTTCACAGTAAAATACCTGCTCTCTAAAAAAAAAAAATTAAAAAATTATTTCAGGTATTTGATGAACTGGTTTTTAAATGTAAATGAAATTTAGCCTGAATAGTTCTATACATTAAACTTGGGGCAAATACCTCTTTACTTTGAGAGTACTGAGTACTTTAGAGATAGTGTCAGGACAGGATTCTCTCTTCAAATCAGGTAGAATTTTTTGGGGGGAGGAGGTCATCAGATTACAGAATAGTGCTTAGAAGTAATAGAGTCTAAGATACAGATGTGGTGAAAAGAAGGGCCACACGTACCCCAATGTTCATAGCAGCAATGGTCACAGTCACCAAACTGTGGAAAGAGCCAAGATGTCCTTCAACAGATGAATGGATAAAGAAGGTATGGTCCATATATACAATGGAGTATTACACAACCATCAGAAAGGATGAATACCCAACTTTTGTATCAACATGGACAGGACTGGAGGAGATTATGCTGAGTGAAATACGTCAAGCAGAGAGACTCAATTATCATATGGTTTCACTTACTTGTGGAGCATAAGGAAAAACATGGAGGACATTAGGAGAAGGAAAGGAAAAGTGAATTGGAGTAAATCGGAGGGGGAGACGAAGCATGAGAGAAACAAACTGAGGGTTTTGGAGGGGAGGGAATAGGGGATGGGTGAGCCTGGCAGTAGGTATTAAGGAGGGCACGAATTGCATGGATACTGGGTGTGGTGCATAAACAAAGAATCTTAGAACACTGGAAAATTAAAAAAAAAAAAACACAAAACATAAAATTTAGCATCTTAAAAAAAAAAAATCACTAGGGATGACATTAGAATTTTTGTGTTCTCCACCGGAGGAAAATCTTACACATCTGGAACTCCCACTCTACCTCAATCCACAACTTCATAACACACATTAAAGATAGATTCTCTCTTCTGTTTTGCTTTCCATGGGACCAAAAAATATCAAAAGATGGAAATGGTCAGCTTCAGAGAGGAGTACTTCAAGTTTCACTTACAAATATTGAGATGGCATCATACCTGCACATGGATATTTGCCAGCGGCAGATTTCCTAATAAAACGCCTACTTGACAAGTGTCTCTTTGGAATAGCGCCGGTCTGGTTCTTGAGGGGACTGGCATTAATGCATTTGGTGGAACGTGGGAAAAGCTGGGAAAGTAACAGAAGAAAAACTGCCGCATGTGATTAAAGATGAAGCCCAGTCAGTGTTCATCCAAGCCAGATTTTGAAAAAGAAAAATGTATACTTTGTTATTCTCAATTTCAGCATAGTAAATAAGTTCTTAATACTTCCTATGTGGGCCATATAGAACTACTTAAGTTCAAGTAAAATAATTCTTGCTTAAGTATTTTCTTATCCTTTTTTTCCCCCCTCAAACCTTTTTTTAGGACTCTTCTTCTGGGGTCACCAAAGAAGAATGTTCACCCTACACAAAACCTGACCTTTGTGCCAATTCCAAAAATCCAGAACACTTACAAGTATCACTGGCCTACTTTACAGCTATGAAATAAAAATTCACTCTGGAAAAAATACATCCTCCTTCAGCCTAAAGCATTGATTGCCATGTAAGGCCTCAGCATTAATCATTATTTCACCAGACCTATTTTTCTCCATTTAATCCATCCTGAATTGGTCTATTTCTATCATATATGTGTCTCCACTATGTCAAATTTGTTACTCTATTTTTATATCTTTCCATTTTTTTACTACATCTTTCCTCAGAATGGTGTCCTTCCATTAATTATCAATATGAAATATTATACATGTACACAAAAAATTAATTTTATTCTCTAAATTGTAAGTCAAATGTCTATGATAAGTATTCCCTAGATCTCATCAGAAAGCAAGGGTTACTTCTGTATAAACTTATGCTATATTCATGTATAGTTCTACTCAGCCATCAGTTGCACTTTGCAATACATGTAATCATTTCCTTGACTACTTTCTCTACAAGGATGAGAATATTTTGTGGACAAAAACTGAGTCATTATTCATTGCATTTTTATCCCCCCCCCCACTGTCTAGTAACTTCACGTATTTTTTGACAAGTCTTAGGCTCAGGTTTACAGGCATTGTGAGATGCCCCCACAGACTCGGTTCTAAGTCAGAAGATGCAGTGATCTAGATGAACATCCTACAAACTCAGTCTGGAGAACTGACTGGGTCACACTGGAGTTAGAGAAATACATGACTTATGTATGTCTGACAGTGTGTCAACTGGCCTCACAATCTCAAAAATGATTCAAGCAACATCTAGCAATAAAATCCAATGACAGGAGAAAGCATAAATCTGGAGAATTTATTATTGGCATCCCAAAGATATGGGGCATATTCCTCAGATAACTGTACATAATAGTCACTATGCCAACTGAACTGGAAACTGAGGAAGGAGGATGAAACGTAAAATAGGGTCTTGTATAAACAGGATTGGAATTGGGGTGCCTCTGCAGTCTTCAAATGAAATTACAAAGAAAAATAATAAACACGGAATAGAATTAAGTCAGAAAGTCAGTTTTGCTGATTGGCCCAACCGGAGGGTCAGAGGAAGAGAAGTTGCTTTACTTAAGGGCAGTGTGAACGCCCAGGACTTCCTTCATCCCAGGTCAAATCAACCCAAGAGATACTCCATGAGTACAAAACTTCCTATTATCTGAATGAATAGACTATAATCTTCCTATTATCTGAATGAATAGATTATAATCTACCCAAGAGGGCAGGGGAGCTGCAAAACTGTTTCTTGCCTGTGTGAAGAAAGGCTTCATGAACGATACGCAAGGCTGGATGCAGGGGGGTGAGGAGGCCGTTGTGAAAAGCAAAGCAGGGGCTGCCGAAGTGTTACTTAGCAACACTGCGATGACTACTTCAAAATCAAACAATTGTAGAAATCATACTAAATTCAAAAAATATCTTCACTATTCTGATGGATTCCTGTCTCACATTGAGGTCCTTTATCCATTTCGAGTTTATTTTTTTGTATACGGTGTAAGAGAATGGTCAAGTTTCATTCTTCTACATATAGCTGTCCAATTTTCCCAGCACCATTTATTGAAGAGACTGTCTTTTTTCCACTGGATATTTTTTCCTGCTTTGTCGAAAATTATTTGACCATAGAGTTGAGGGTCCATATCTGGGCTCTCTACTCTGTTCCATTGGTCTATGTGTCTGTTTTGATGCCAGTACCATGCTGTCTTGGTGA
>PISX010012622.1:0-17706 GCA_004024625.1 Mellivora capensis
CCTCAGTTTGTTTTGTGAGATTAAGAGTCACTTATGGTTTGTCTCCCTCCCAATCCCATCTTGTTTCTTTTCTTCTTTTTCTGCCCCCCTGGTCCCCCATGTTGCATCTCCACTTCCTCATATCAGGGAGATCATATGATAGTTGTCTTTCTCTGATTGACTTATTTCACTAAGCATGATACCCTCTAGTTCCATCCACGTCATTGAAAAGACCTCGAATAGCCAAAGGAATATTGAAAAAGAAAGCTTTGGATTTTTAATATCCAGTGAGGGTTACCAACAGTAACTATCCGCATGTTTCCACTGGTAATACCCAGGGATAAGGGGAGTTATTGGTTTAGGTTGATTGTGGAATCATTGAATGGTGTTGTCCTTTGACTTCCCCTAATTGCCACAGTGATAGATAGATAGATAAATAAATCTATCCTTCAAAAGAAAAGCAAGACTCTCCAAACTGACTTCTATTAAAATTAATTTTTTAATAACTGCTTGGTTTTATCACTACTTCCCCAAATGCTAATTAATTCTAACTCTAAGCTATGTAATTATAATACTTCTTCTGAAATACAAAGTATCTGGTGCCCCTGGGGTGAACAAGCTAGAATGTATTTCATGTTTCATTCAGCGTTTCAGGGAAACAACGGAGCAGCCACTAGCTGGCTCCCCTCCCCCAACACTGGCAAGCCCAGCTCCTCCCTCTTTAGCAGGGAGACAGAAGCCGAGCTGACAGCTGGCATCCCGTCAGCTAATGCCCATCTCCGCGGGGCTGGGGAGAAACGGTGGCATGCCAAGTTATTTTTGGCCAGAATCTTCAGGAGCCTTCATTTAGTCCGTGGCCTGAGTGGCCGCGATATACCTGCAGAATGTGAATCGACGTGAACTGACGCAGAATTTCCATGACGTTGCCATGGAGATAGAACCACTCTTCCTGGTTCTGTCAAAATCCATCTCTCTCTGCGACCAGGCAGGGGTCAGAGAGGAAAGAAATGCCAGCTCCAGGGAGAAAGCCAGGGAAGGGGAGGGACTCGCAGCGCCCTACAGTGTCTGAGAAACCCAACTGGCTTTTTCTGCTAAGATTCGCACACATTATTGCCTTTAGAATTCAAATCTCTCAGTCTCCCTCGCTCTCTGTCCCTCTCTCTCTTTCTTCCCTCTCTCTCTCTCCCTCTTCTCTCTCTCCTCCCTCTCTCTGTCTTCCCCTCTCCCTCTCTCTCTTTTCTGTTAGTAGTGAATTCAAGCATTCTCCCCTCCCCAGAACCTAAAACCAACATTTGCTCACCTGCTACATATCTTCAGGGGCCCATTTCCTCCGCTGTCATACACGGAAGGTGAGTGACCCAGATCAAACACTAAACCACCCCATTTGAACATTTCCACGTTGTCCTTTAATGTTCTGCTTTCAGTTAATAGACGTTAGCCCGTTCAGCCTGGACCTAAACAGAAATGTCATGATGTGAGCACATGACCATAGGACCATGGATGTCAGAATAACGAACCAGGAGAAGGTAACTCCCCCTGCCTAAGGGTTGTAGCTTTGTTGTGGTGCAGGGACCTGCAGCTCAGTGCTGGCAAAGCCTCAGCTCTTGAGACAATAGTAGGAAGGCTGGAGGTGTGTCGCCCATGTCACAGGACCCTCCATTCCCAGCCGCTGGGAACCTGGAGTGGATGCCTCCTCCTGCTTTCCTGGATCCAGCCCACTGGTCTCATCCTCAATCCCCTGTTTAGCCCTGCAGGTGCCCCGACCATCAACTAGCACCCCAGCCTCTGGGCTGATAAACTCTGGTTCGAAGAGATACTGATACTTAACACAGAGGAGGGTACACCCAGGATCTGGGGGTGCAGGTGCTTGTGCGTGCACACACACACACACACACACACAGAGCCTGTTGGTTCTGTTTCTCTGGATAACCCTCAGAAGATACATTTTTGCCTAATATTTGAACAACAAGACCCAAACAACAACAAACAGGTCCCTTCGAAGCTTAACCATCACCTGGGTAATTTAGATCACAAACCTTCCCGCATCCTCGACCCCAGCATTTGTAGCCCCTGACCCCTAATATCAGCGAACACACATTATTTCAGACTTCTCATCTATTAGAAGACACTGAACGACTCCGAGCCAGTATGTTGTCTGAGTGACACCAGTCATTGACCCTACGCTAGGCACAAAGTGGATTAGGTCTCTATACAGGGATACATTTCCATTAGAAGAAATGCTGTGAGCCAGAATTTAATACCTGAGCCAGGTATTAAATCTCTATAAACTTCAAGTTGAATCGCAGGGGTTCCCCGAAACACCCACACACCAGCACATGCGTCAGGTTTGCGTGCCAGTAGTCCTGCCTTACTCAAATACTCTCCTGGATGAAATGATTCTCTATAATCATTGCAAGTCAAGTGGGGGGAGAGGTTAAACGTGATGCTGCCATATTCCATCAAATGTGTTTCCCATGAAACTATTTCAAAATCAAAGATTGCCATCAACAGTTTAAATGCTTTTATAAGTCCTTGAGGGGGCAAAACAAACACACTAACAAAAACACCAATGTTAAATGGAGACTGGATGAAGACATGCATGGTGTGTATGTAAATCCCAAATGATAAATCCCAAATTTGAGTTAGTACGTGAAAGCTGGACGGAAAGGGTCCTTGTTTGCTTAGCTTCTAACAGACTCTAATAAGACTGCAAGAGATTCTAGAAGCACCTTCTCTCTCTGTGGTCTTACAAAAATCCTACGGTCCCTCCTTTACCTAGAACACTGGTTCTCAACTGGGGGGGGGGGCAATTTTGCACTCCAGAGGACACTGGGTTAATATTTGGAGATATTTTTGGTCACAACTGGGAGTGGGAGGATGGATGATACTGACATCTAGTGGGTAGAAGCCAGGGATGCGGCTAACTATCTTAAAATGCACAGGAGAGCACCCCTCCCCCCAAAAGCAAAAATTATCTGGCCCCGAATGCCAACAGTGCTGAGGTTGACAAGCACTCTAGCACAAAACCGGGCATAAAGTATGTGCTCTCCATTGGCATGTGTTGTAATTAAACTGAAGAGGGAGGCACAAGTCTTGATTAAATCAAGGGCAGCTAGTAGACAGAGACCCACCATGAACTCAAGGTGCAAAACCCGTGCCATTCTCCTGAGGAGGGAGCCAAGCAAACAAAGCCCATTCAGCTCAGTCATCGTGTGCTAACTCAAATCAACAAGAAGGGATAATAGCAATGCAATTTGTTCCACTTGATTATAGTTCATTTCACTCAACAGGGAAGTCAGATTTGATGTTCGTGATCATCAAGCACAAATCCTACAAAATGTATTTAATAAGAAGGCAATGTAGTTTTCAATGCCTTCATTAATTTGATTTTCCCGCCTTTGAAACAATAAATATTGATAACTAAATCCAAATCACGTTATCTCCTTGGGGTTCAGCTGCTCGGTCTGGAAACTGGAGAGTTCTCCTCGGCGAGTCTTTTTGAACGGGAGTGCTTGGGCCCCTACCGGTGTACAACAAACATCTTCCCTCCCATAAAACTGACCAGCTGATGTCAATAGTCACGAGCACAACGAATTTCATTTTAGGAAGGTATTAAATCTCTTTATCTACGGGAGGCTGTGTATTATTTAGAAAAGACATATGCACCCTTATGTTTCTTGCAACATTATTTGCAGTAACCAAGATATGGAAGGAGCCCAAGTGTCCACGAGAAATGGGTGAATAAAGAAGATGTGGGATATATATGCACAATAGCCAATGTACTAATATACTCAGCTATAAAACAGGAGGAAATCTTGCCATTTGTGAAAACACTGATGGACCTAGAGGGTATTATAAAATAAGTTAGACAGAAAATGACAAATATCATTTCACTTATGTGTGAAATCTAAAAACCAGGCCAGCCAACCAACCAACCAAAAACGGAAAATCTCATAAATACAAAGAACAAACTGGCAGTTGTTGGGGCGGGAAGGAGGGCTGGAGAGCAGAGGAGATGGGCAAAAATAGGTGACGGAGATGAAGGGGCAGAAACTTCCAGCTGTAAAACAAACATGTCACATCGATGAAGAGTACAGCAGAGGGAATACAGCCGATGATACAGAGTGACTCAAGAACCGGAGTAAACGTGGGAGCTTACTCTGATGAAAGAAATTTGGTTTATGACAAAAATGCCATGTCTACTTTTAAAAAAAAAAATTAGTAGCAGCAGTTTGCGTACCTAAGAAAATTTAGATCATGAGCAACTTAGAGTTTGAATTTCCATGAACAAATTTTCCAAGTTAAGCTTTTTAAAATTTTGGTATTTTCCAACACAACTTATAAAAAAAAACCCCTAAAATTTGGAAAAGTAAAAGAAGACATTCAAAAACTTGTATCGCTAGTGTGGTTATGAAAGAATACCACAGATGAGAATTCCCTTTATCCTTCTCTTTTCTTTATTTCTATTCTTTATTTCCTATTCTTTATTTCTAATCTTTTCCACCAATTTTGCTGGTGCAGAGATGCTAAATGCACAGAAGTAACATAATAAATATTTATAGAATGAAGCCTCCCCCCCTTTTCTTTTCTTCTTTTTTTTTTTTTTGCTCTGATTGAGGTACTGTATGTCAGCTAATTGGTCATAATAAAATTAGGGAGCTTAAAATATTAGATCTTTTGGGACGCCTGGGTGGCTCAGGTGGTTAAGCGGCTGCCTTCGGCTCAGGTCACGATCCCAGCGTCCTGGGATCGAGTCCCACATCGGGCTCCTTGCTCGGCAGGGAGCCTGCTTCTCCCTCTGCCTCTGCCTGCCACTCTGTCTGCCACTCTGTCTGCCTGTGTTCCCTTACTCACTCTCTCTTCCTCTCTCTCTGACAAATAAATAAATAAAATCTTTAAAAAAAATATTAGATTTTTTATAATTTTTCAATAATTATAAAAATCGTATTGTAGATATATGCATTACATATACATATAAACCTTAACTTCTATTAATATATAAAATCCTAACTCTACATAAAATTTTATATATACACATACGTAAACATAAACAATAAAATATATATAAACATAAAAATAAAATATATATAAATAAAATATATATAAACAATAAAATATATATAAACATTTATATATAAACATTAATAAAATATATATAAAAAAAGAAGAGTTACGCTTTTCCGGCATTTTTTGTGTTGCCATGTTTTAACATTAGTGCAATCTCTTGGTATACAGTTGTCAGCTACACATATTACTTGGACTAGCAAAATTAGCCATTCATTCTTTTTGCTGAAGTTTTCAGGTGAAAGGTGCCTCACTTGGTTGGCTCAGGGGAAGAAAAAATCATAGATCCCCGTAAAATTCAAAAACATCATGTTCATTCACATGAGGCTGGTACCAGCAATATGCTAGAGAGAGCTCAGGAAAGCTCATCATATCTTCACAAGTAAGTATGCTTATTTCATACCAAGATCCCAAAGTGGATCTTTCTTTGTATTTATCTCATATGAGTAGATAACCTACTACAGAGCGTATGATAAATATACGTGGCCATGCAAAAACCAAACTTAAGATTGATGCCATGCCTCCAGTTTCTGGAGGAGCAGACTCCCTGTTCCCTATGTAGCAGCGAGCAGGGGCGTAGTTAGAACATATATGCAGGGATCATCACAGAACATGGGCTTTGTGCCTCAGGCCCCAGACTGCCATGCAGCAAATACGGTCTGGGTAAGAAGGTCATTTGCTGATAAACCCTTCCCTGAATGTATCTGTGGTTTGCTAAGGTAGTAAAGCAGTCCCTTTTCAGAGTGAGTATGGTTTTCATCACCAGGGACTCCCTTGGGTCCCCACAACGACAACAGGTGTACCACCATTTCTTCTCTCACATCTTTTTCTAGTTTGCTGACTTGAACTCCGTTTCCACAATGTCTACCTCCTCCATCCGTAGGGCCCTCAGCCCTGCCAAGCTCACTGTCCCTTTCCACAGCATACTTTGTTCCTTGGTCTTTTCTTCCCATCTGGGGGCATTGCATTCTGTGGTTGGAATGGCGTCTAGTCCAGTAAAAAAGAACAAGGACTTTAAAGTCAGATTTAGTTCCTGGCCATGTAGGCTCATGAAGTTCGCTGAATGCTTTGAGGCACCGATGTTCCAGTTCTGGCCCAGAGGGGTCCCAGTACACTCAACTCCACTCTATACCTACCTCTAGCCAGCAACAGGACGGGGAGTGCTGGGGGATCAAAGTCCCCAGGAACAGCCCTCACCCACAGATACAGCAGGTTCCTCATCCCTCAGGTAGGATCTTTTCCTGATGAGCTCAGGAAAGCTGATCATATCTTCACAAGTAAGTATGCTTATTTCATACCAAGATCCCAAAGTGGATCTTTCTTTGTATTTATCTCATATGAGTAGATAACATACTACAGAGCATCTGATAAATATACTTGGCCATGCAAAAATTAAGGATGCTCTGCCAGGCCTCTCAGTGTCCCAAGTGGGGCTCAGCCCCATTTCAAATGTCCGGTAATCCACTGGACAGCAATTACTTTATTGTCTTATTTCCTCCTCTCTTCCTCTGTCTCTCCCTTAATTCCTTAGGGTATTTTCTGGGACTGCCTCTGAATTAAATTGCTTGCACTCAATTTCTTGTCTTGGGACTTCAGGGAGGCCCCATCAGCTGCTCAAATGGGAACTGGCCCCAAATGCAGAACTGATGTCCCCAGAGGTAGGTGGCTCTCACCTAGATGCCCCTGAGCACTTGGCAGGGACCAGGTTTTTCAGGAGAGTCCTGAGTTCAGAGGAGAGGGAGGGATATTGTTCACACTGTATGTGGCTTAGCACAAGGCCAAGCCTTCAAGGGAAATTCAAAGTATCTCCACCCCCTTTCTGGCCTGTTCAGGCTAGGGACAGAGCAGTTCCTTGGGGGTCCTGGCCTTGTGGACCCTGGTCTTGTGATGAGAATATGAAGCAGAATTGTTCCATTGCTTCTCCTTTCTAGCCATATGGAAATAAGGCATCTTCGTGGAGAGAATTGGGGCGAAGGTCAGCTGCAGGTGGGTGGGATTTGGGGTACTGAAGACAAGGAAAGCAGTATAAGTGAGTACCTCCTAGAGAACCAGAAACTTTGCTGATCAGACATTGAGACAGTTTGAAAAGAACTACACACAGCGGCATTGTGTCTGACATTGACCTATATAATGAGGAAGAAGTTACCATGTGCCGGCACCTGGCTGGGGCTTTAAGAGACCTTGAGCACTTTCTCCCAGAACCTGCTGAGATGCCTCATGGCAAGCCCGGGACAGGCTGCTGATGACAAGAGGCAACCAGCACACTTTCTCCCATCACCCAGAAACACAGCTGGCCAACCCCAAGAGCAGAGTCACCTTCCTGACAAGCAGCTGGCCACGGACTCATACCCAAGCCCAGCTGAGCCTAGCCCAGCTGCTAACCTACAGAAGCATGAGCTGAATAAGTAGCTCTTGTATGAAGACACAGAGTTTTGAGGTGGTTTATCACACAGCCTCGGATAACTGAAATGCCCTGGAGTAAGTCCAGCCTCCTCATCCTGCAGTGCCTATCTTGGCTGTCATACCCCCTAGTTCAAAGGACACTTGGGGCCACTCTTGCCTCCCAGGGATGAACACTGCATGGGAATCTGAGACAGGAGCCCTGCATGGGTTCTCCTTCCTCTCTGAAGAATGCTCTCCTCGGAGCTATGAGAACACGAGAGCATCTCATCCGGACATCCCTAAGATTTCCAAAGGGTAAAGGGATACATGCTGGCCACCATCTTTGTGTCCCAAAATGTCAGGGCCCCATTTTAAAACTCTAAGCCAAAAAGCAATCCTTCAGCACTCAGGATGACCTGATAAATAAACATCATTTCATTTCACAAAGATCTCCATGGCGTGGACATGGCCGCAGACACAAGTCCTGGGCCACAGTGAGTGGTGAATTCCAGAATTCCCTTCCATGTAGAATTCTTTTTCCTACACGTGGCTCAAATAAGATGCAGACACAAGGCATGACTCACCACCTTAAGTTAAGGACTAAAGCAGCCCCTCTAAAAATATCACAGAATCATTCTGCTATATTAATTCCTGGCCTCTGATATTTTATTATACATATTTAGGAAGTGTAAAAAATAAACTGTTTTTTTACAAATAGAATATTCATAAACATTTGCTCTGGATTTTCTAGGACAGCCCTGATTTAAAATATCCCCTCCCAATATATACATAGCGTTCTCCCTTGAACTAAAAGAAAGAATTGTTGTATATTGTTAGCACCGCTAACTCACATCACTGATAAACTGTGTGTGCTTATGCCCCATCTTTATAATTAAATGCTCGGTTCCTTAAGGCCCCCAGGCTTGAGAAATACCCTCTCATGTCTCCCCCCTCCATGCTGAGGGAAACTTCCTGTGTTTTTTGCCTTTGCCGAGTGGGTCTTGATAAATCACCTTGTAAACCAATGTCTCTGGTTTCCGAATCCCAGAAAACAGAGGGGGAATTGCATCAGTGGATCTTCATGGGTACAATTAAAGACATAGTTTGTCCTTAGCAATGTCAAGTCTTTCCATTTTGGGGCCTTCCTCTTTCTCAAAGCATGCCATGGCACTCACCTCGGGGAAGGTTCATAAGTGAGTCATTCACCAACACCCTTCGGCACTAAAAGGCACGGACATGCATCTGTCATGAACTTTGTGTGTTTCTATTACAGAACACAGTGGGGTTCCTTGGTGGCTGATAAAATAGTTTTTTTTTTTCTCTCTTGAATAGGAATTATGTTTGCAGAGATTTCACTCCAAGCTCTAATATTTGCTTGTGTTGATTAGGAGTAACCCTATCTTAAAAGTCTTGGATCTTTTCAAAGCCTTTCAAAGCCACATGGATCTCCTTAATACTAAGTATTTAGCCGATCAAAGGTCTGCACACTGATCCTCGGAGACTGGTGGTCATTTCTGTCCATCACTGGGTATTTTACAATCATCTCTCCCACATCAGCTCTCATCTGACCCTAATCTGGTGGGATGAGAAATATTCGAGGTAAATTCCTAAGCTTCTTAGCTATTGAGGTATAAAAGACCTTTAAGAATGTTGCAGATCTATCTTTGGGTTTGGAAGGATGTTCATAACCATCTTAAAAATTTACCTTGCTTCTTTTTTTTTTTTAAGATTTTATTTATTTGACAGACAGAGATCACAAGTAGGCAGAGAGGCAGGCAGAGAGAGAGGAGGAAGCAGGCTCCTCGCTGAGCAGAGAGCCCGATGCGGGGCTCGATCCCAGGACCCTGGGATCATGACCTGAGCCGAAGGCAGAGGCTTTAACCCACTGAGCCACCCAGGCTTGCTTCTTAAAGAAAATAGTTTTTTGGTTTTTTTCTATTCTACAGTATCAGAGGATTAGAATAACCCTTGGCTATCTCTCCCCACCTCCCTTTTCTTTATGAATGAAAAAAACAAAACTAAGTACTTGTATTTACCTAGAAAGCACAGTCACAGGAAGTCATAAGGACTGTGGAAAACAGGCTTGCTATGGTTTACCTCCTGCTGCCCCCAAATTACTTTGAAGAGGCAGTTTTTATATCAGAGAAATACTGTTTTAGCTCTGAGGGTGCTATTTCAAAGGGGTACCTCACCGCAAGGAGAAAGTAATGGGCACTAAACCTTTCCCAGTTGCCCTGGGTCCACCTCTCAGCTCCACACTGCCCTCCAAGGGGCTGGACCAAATATGCACTAGAACATGGAATTCAGAGACAGCACCGCTAGTTCTCCTGATATGTTTATCTTTGTCGAAGACTTGGACTTGATCCTCCTCCTCTGTTCGTGAAGCCACATACAGACTTGACCAGCTCCCATCTCCATTGGACCCTTATTGGGAAATGAGAGTGTGGGCTAGAAAATGCTTTCACATGGTCAAGAAGAGAAAGAATGCCTGTCCTTCTGGTTGACCAGTTGTCTACGATTTATCCATTGGGAACTCCGATTTCAGGTGATCCTTCTAATTGCTTTTGCATTAAATGTAAACCCTCTGCCCCCATTTGATGTCATGTTAGGAAACTTCTGATTTATCCCACATCCACCCTATAATAGGATCCAAGTGCCTGATTTACAACAGCAAATAACCTATTTCCTAGAGGAAAATATTTTCTCATATATAGTCTCCCCTCCACCAAGAAATCCTGGAGACACTTCAAAGTCAGCCTCTCCAGTAACCACACTCTTTCTTCTCCACCCAGAACTCACACTTCACCTGTTTCCCTCCCTGTGAGTGGAAAGTTCCACCACCCAACCTGTACCCAGTAAGGAGGTCACCTCACCCGCCCTCTTTTTCTTCTCCCTCTCTGTCAGCAGATGTCACCAAGTCCATTCCACTCTCTGCCCCATCATCTCTCAGCTCTGCCAGGGTCCTGTCCTCTGGATTAAGCTCCTCCTATCTGTCCTCTGGATTAAGACCCAAGCATCAGGCCACTTCCGGAACAAGTCAGTTCCTTTCCCCCAACCACCTGATACAGTGCAGGCAGAGTGAACATTTATACTGAAAATTTGATGGTGTCTCCCCAGCAATGAAGTCTCTGTGATGTCTCCTCCATACTTCCAGGACTATTACCAGGGCTCACAGGACATCACAGGGTAAGTGGCTGCTGGCATCTGCCCCTCCCGCAGGCCCTTCCCCCCACAAGCACACTGCGCGCTCTCTCCCCTCTGCCTGACACACACGTCCCTGCTACTGCGTCCATCTCACCCCAAACCTTCCCCTGTGTGTCCTGTGCTTGCCTTCTCCTACAGCTGACATACCCATGAAACCTATTTCTTCTCCTAGCACCAGCACACCTCACTGTCCCACTGGAGCCTTGCGGGTGTCACCCCATGCGCTACAGACTGGGGAGAGGGGCTCATGTTGGCGTCTTCCACTCCTGGGCCCCATGCCTGGCAGTTTCTGGCTCACGGGGGGGCTGCTCAGTAAGCATGGGGCAAACAAAGGACAAAGTGGATTCCACCGGGAATTTCAACCCAAAATTCCAGGGAGGGCAGGGAAGCAGACAGACCTGTCCACCCTGATCCCTGAGCCCTCTCCACCAGATGTGAACCCACACAGAAGGGGGAGCAGGGCTCTGGTCCTTAGAACCTGAGCCCCATGGTAGACAATGCTGGTCCTGCCCCCTCCCTGCTTCATTCCAGACAGAAACTCAATGAAACTGATGGACCAACAACAACAAAGTGCAATTTGACACCCTACTCGGCCCTCCATTCCACTGACATGGGTGTCACTCGACCACGGGCCACTGGGCTGGGGAGACAAATGTGGAGTCCAGGACACAGGCCCACCAGGAGGCAGAGCTGGAGTCTAACCACCCCAGACTCCAAATCCTGGCAACCAAAACACCTGTAATATGTTTAAGGTGAACATTTTCAAATACTTGGGTGCTTCTGCCTTATGTTTTAGTAAACTCTCTTATACTGTCATTACTGCTTAAGAATAAAGGTCATAGGGGCGCCTGGGTGGCTCAGTGGGTTAAAGCCTCTGCCTTTGGCTTGGGTCATGATCCCAGGGTTCTGGGATCAAGCCCCATATCGGGCTTCCTGCTTGGTGGGGAGCCTGCTTCCCCCTCTCTCTCTGCCTGCCTCTCTGCCTACTTGTGATCTCTGTCAAATAAATTTTTAAAAAAATCTTAAAAAAAAAGAATAAAGGTCATAAAAATCAAGGAGCTCCAAATCAGTGTTGTTAGATAAAAGAGGTTGTTGTAAATACTTTATATAAGGAAATTCCTTCAGAATTCACAGCGGTGGGCAACATGGAGAATGAACGATGAAGCTGAAATACTAATGAATCTCAGATAAGACAGTTTCATTTTCTAGGAAAACTAACAGTTAACCCCCTACCCACCTGCAAATCCCCTCAACTGTTATGAGGCAGAAATCTCTCTGGCTCTATTCTATGACTGGGGATACGTCACTGAATGAGGAGGTGACACGCATGCCCTGGACGAGAGGGACAGAAGCACCAAACAAGATAAAGGAGTGTGAGGTGGCATGAAGGCTACAGAGAAAGAGAGAGGTGAGAATAAATGTCCCATGCAGTCATGATTTTTTAAAAACAGCAGTCATACCGTTTAGGTGGAGGGCCAAGGAGGCTCTGGACCAAAGAAGAATCAGGGAAGGGAGATCGAGGGTGATGGGGTGTACTTTGGTATGAGATGGTCACCTGAGAAGGTGACCCAGGAGTACAAACTCAAAGGAAGACAGAGAGAGACAGTGGTCACCGGGGAGAAAGCATCCTCAGCAGCAACACCTACAAGCAGAATGACAATGAGGTAAAAGTGTGTGGGGAGTATTTGGAAACATCCAAAAGATTTTGTGGAGTAAGCCAAAGAGACAGGGACAGAGGGCGAGTCTAAGGGCAAGGGGTGATCTCACAGTGCCCTGGGGACCACTGAGAGAGCCTCAGTTAAGGATGTGATGCTTGGACCCAAGCCTGGATATGTGTATGTGTTAACAGAAAGAATATGTAGCTAATATTAGCTAATAGCTAATCAACAAGGGAAGGAAAGCTGAGTAAAAAAAAGTGATTTTAAGGATCCCTAGATTGTTTCAGGGTATTACAAATACAATGATGCTTCATTATCAAAGGTTATAAAGGATCAAAACGACCCTCATCTCCTACCTGTGAGTGTGATTTTATTTATGCATGTGTAAATGCATGTGAAAATTGTTTCTTTATATTATGCTATAAACATACACACATATATTTTAAATATCCCAAACCTATTTAAAAATTGTTCTCTTTCTCCAGTTTCCTAACTAAAGTTTAGAAGCCCAACATTTAACCAATGTGTAAGCATTGTTCAAAGAAATGAATCTACCTATCTATTCATTTCCCATCCATCCTTTCACCCATCCACCTTCTCACACTTCCATCCATCTACCCATCCATGTACCCATCCACCCACCCATCCATCCACCAACCCATATACCCGTCCATCCACCCACCCATCCACCCACCCATCCACCCACCCATCCACCCTCCTACGCATACACCCATCCATCCATCCACCCATACACCCATCCCATCCATCCACCTAGCCATGCACCCACCCATGCACCCACCCATACACCCACCCATCCATCCATCTACCCATATACCCACCCATACACCCATCCATCCATCCACCTAGCCATGCACCCACCCATATACCCATCCATCCGTCCACCTAGCCATGCACCCACTCATACACCCATCCATCCACCCACCGAGCCATGCACCCACCCATCCCCCATCGATCCATCCATGCACCATACACCCATCCATCTACTCATATATCCATCTACCCATCTATCTATGTTCAAAGCATTGAGTCATTATTTTGAAATTTACTTAAATGACTTTGCTTTGACTTTATTCCTATAGAAGATCAGAAGTTTATAAAGTAGATTATAAACTCTTAATACCAATGTTCTATATTTTAAAAAATGTAAATAGGCAACTATGTTTTTTTATCCATTGAAATTAAGGCATTCCCAAGTTATGGTATATGAAAAATTTCTCTATGAAAATTGACTTTTGTAAGAGAAATAGAAAATTTCACCGCAGGTGGCAAAATCAATTCAGATTCTTTTTGACATTTTCTAACCTTCGGATTTCTCTAGGAGCAAAGTAGTTGTATAAAGATTATATTCTTGGCTATTAATTATTTTGAGTAGTTTCCACAGGGGAAAAAAAAAGAAGTGTTATTGTGACAGTGTGGAAGAAAGTCTGCACTTTCACTGTCGTTTATAAGAAAAGGAAAAGGAGGAAGAGCAACGAGAAAACACATGCGCCTCAAATGGAGCTGAAGGGGCCTCTGACACCTTGAGAGCTTTGACAGCGTAGACCCTGTTTTCAGATGCCAACCTGAACTCCGCAGGCCAATGGCATTCACCACCACGAGCCTGCTTTCATGAATGTGTTTTCTTTTTCTCTCTTTTTTTTTAAATATTGTATTTATTTATTTGATAGACATATCACAAGTAGGCAGAGAGAGAGGGGAGAGCAGGCTCCCTGCCAAGCAGAGAGCCCGATGCGGGGCTCAATCCCAGGACCCTGGGATCATGACCTGAGCCGAAGGCAGAGGCTTTAACCCATTGAGCCACCCAGGCGCCCCTCATGAACGTGTTTCTTGACCAACATTATTTTCATTTGAGAAGTACTTAAAAAACAATATTATCCAGGGCAATTATTTAGGAGTGGTATATGTTTCTTAATTTATTCATCATTTTATTCAATAGTTTTCTATAAGGTAATTAGCCCCATATAGTTTTCTGTATTACCTATTTTTTAATTATTCTCTGATTTGGAAATAACGTGTAGAACAGTATCAAATAATGGGTGGTCGTGATGATCTCTTGCCAGCGTTACCGCTAAAGCCATCGTGGCATTATTTCGAGTCTCTGGACGTATGTGGAGTCATCTAATATAAGACAAGAAAAGTAGAAAGTTCTAGTTTGGGGGGAGAGGATGGACTTCTGTGACAGACATGCCCAGGCTGGACCTGGTTCCCCAAGACATGGTCAGGGTTGAGAGTGTGACCTTTGACCCCAAGACACTGGGTTTCGATCATTGTCTGCCACTTATTCCAGTCTAATCTGCCTCTGTGCTTACACCCTCCTTGCTCAACTGGACTTACTTGTAAAGTGAATGTAATAACACTCCCTATCCTAAAAGTCTGGGGGGGTTAGATGAGATAATACATGTCAGAAGCTTTAGAAGAGTGCTTCCTGCAGAGTGAGCACTAAAAAGAAATGTTTATTCTGTTTATTATAACATGTAGGAACGTGGGCAAATAAATTCCTCGGACGCCTGTCCTCATCTGTCACCAGGCAAAACCAGGATGAGAGCTAGGGTGAGGAGGTCAGCTGTAATAGCTCGTGATTCATTCCCAACAAATACTGACCAATGCTAGTTTCATCTCTGCCAGCATCAGTTTCCCCTGCATTTGCTAATCAGGACAGATTTATGATATTTGATTGGGTCAAAAAATAAATGACTACCATCATAAACTCTGTGGAAATTCAATTAACTTCAAGTATGAGAATATATTTTTCAAAATTGTGTTCATCTCAATTCTTAACATTAATTGAACATGTACTATATCCTGGGCACTGAATACAGGGATGTATAAGAGCAAAAATCTGAGCCTCAGATTCTATGCTATTAAAAAAAAAAGTTTAATTTCCCTATGGGATTCTTTTGAGGATCAAAAGGATAATATATGCTTTTTAGACCATATGCATTGGTAAATATATTGATAAGAGGGACCTGTGTGCAGACAGTATAATCTGTTGCTATAAAGTGTATTGTTATCCAGGGTGGAGAAGAGTGGTGGGGACTCGGGAGCCCTGGTCTGTCCACAGCTTGTATCATTGGTGACGAAGTCCTCTGGTGCAAACCTGAGCCCACAGCAAAGCTATCAGGCACCAGAGTTTAAGCCAGACATCATATGATCACTATTCCCTTTGTTTTTTTTTAATGCAAATTTTTAGAATTCTGATCTTAAAGGCAATTCATGTTCATGATAGAAAACTTCAAAAGAAACAGAAAAGGAATAAAGATGTGATGACTTAGATTACTAAGTCATCTAAGTTCTAAGATGACTTAGAACTAAGATGACTGAGAACTTCACAATATTCATGACTCAACCTTCCCAATCATCCAAGGGGCTGGTACCGCTGTTGTCTCCACTTTCCAGATGAAGACATGGAAGCCCGGAGAAATCAGCGTGCCCATCACACAGGTGAGACGTGTGCTCTGCACATTAGTGTGACCTGGTAAAATCCTTTCTGTGCAACCCGCTTTGCAGTGTTTGTCACGGTCCCTACATTGTTGATCTCTGTCCCTCCAGTTCCTAAGTCCTTGCTGCACTCACTGACACAGCAGCTACTTTTGAGGAAACACTCACTCCTGGCAAGATCTGCCCCACAGGCTGGGGCCAGAGCAGTAAACAGAACAACCTGCCTTCAGGATGGGGAGGCAGGGAGGAAAGGAAGAAGGTGTACACTGGGTCCAGCGGTGTTAAGGTTCCGTTCCAGGGAGTCAGAGGTGAGGGGCAGAGCTGAGGAAGAACTTTGTGGAACTTTGGCTTCTCCACTGATGAAAGAGAAAGCCATCAGAGGGTAGGAGCAGAGAGTATGATCTGGCTTTTATTTTCACAAAATCACTCCGTCCATTCTCAATATGTGAATTTGGAGGCCACAATTTGGTCTTTCACAGGGTAGCATGCACTTCCCTTAATTAATTTCTTCTTGTGACATTAGACCTGCCACAAGGGAAAGAACAATTTTAGTTTTCTCGCAGTTCTTCAAAAATACTGCCCATTTCTGGAAACATGTACAAGGACGAAAGGCAATAATTCCCATTCAAAATTCAGTCTCCCTCTTCTCTCCTCTCTCTCACACCCACCCCCCCCTTTTCTTTAACACTTATTCACCATATCGTGTTCAGCAATATTCTATTTCCAATCCCCAGTACTTTAGACCATGGTTGGGAAATAGGATTGCCCAAGATGTCATCAGAAATGATGTCCTCTGGATTAGGGTGGGCCCTGCTCCCTGTGAGGATGCTGGCAAGATGGGGGTGATGCGGCTACAAGCCAAGGAACCCCCAAAATGCCAGTGGACACCAGAAGCCAGGGGAGAGCATGGATCAGATGCTCCCTCCTCACCCTCAAGAGAAACCAGCCCTGCCCCCACCTTGATCTTGGACGTTTGACCTCCAGAACTGTGACATGAGACATGTCGGTGGTGTAAGCCATCAGTCTGGGGGAATTTGTGGCAGCTGCCCTAGCCAACGGAAGCACTGTCCAAGCACTTTTCTTTCTTCCACCGGACTTTAGAGGTCCTTGGAGTGGGGCCCAGGGCCATGCATCTTTGGGCCTCAGAGAAAGTACTCAGTCAATGCAGACTACTAGGTGAGTAAGTGAGCTGGTGAGCAAGGGGATGGCTCCAGGGACAGAGGCAGGGCTTAGCTAACACTGGGACAGAGCAGGGGCTTCCCTCTGGGTCAAGAAAGGTGTGCCTGCTCATTAAACAATGAGAGGTAACCCCTCCCCCCTTGGGTCACTCACCCCTGAGAACCCTCTGCTTTTAGAGAGGCCACAGTTTTGATAGAGAACAAAGATTTTAGTGTCCCTTCATTTCTAGCCCAGAGAGATGATGGGATCCTTACTAACCCCAAGCAAATCACAAGGAATGGTGGAAGAGAAGGACATAGATGCTGCTGGACCCCTGCATCCATCGTTGTTGGGAAAAATTCCACCCTAATAAAAGATTCTGATTTCTCCATTGTGGTGCCAAGTAGAATTTGGACCAAACCTAAAAAAGGAACAATCCCTACGTATGCAATGAAAATTCACTCTGATACTGTGCTTACTCTCTCTTTGCCATCCTGTGAATCCTACGCAATGATCTTATTTTATTTTTGTTTGTTTGTTTGTTTTTCTCCAAGTGGTCTCTGGACCACCTGCTATTAAAATCACCAGGGGTATTGTTTTCAAATCAGATCTATGGCCTTTCAGCCCGACTTGCTCACTGAGACTGGGAAGGAGGGCATACAGAGGGGGAGACAGGATAGCATCATGCATTTCAATGAACTATTCAAATGATTCTACACAATAAAGGTTGAGATCTATTTCTCTGGGTTCCATCTTTCTTACACAGGCAAAGGGGGTGGAGGATAAAGATGGCATTAAGGTA
>PISX010012622.1:17806-60099 GCA_004024625.1 Mellivora capensis
TTGCAAGTGTTTTTACACTGAGTTGCATTATTCCTTTAGGGATGCTTTATTTTCATGTATGATCCATCCTCAATATCCTGATTAGAATTCATGAATTCTTCACAAATATTGACTAATTATCAGCTGTCAGACTTATGGGCTGTTCCTTCTACATCTGAAGCCGACTCACCTCCCTTTTCTGTGCACAACCAAAACACAGAGAAACAAAACACTCTCTATTCATTAATTCATTCACTAAACATTAATTAAGGTGCATTTAGATTCTTGAGTAGGTAGAGTAGAGATCAAACAGCAATTCCTCTAAGAAGCCTCCATTGATTTTCCTGATAGAACCAATCTCTCTCTCCCTGTTCCCCTGGGACTTGGAGACTCCACGCTAACACACAGCACAATCTGCTTCCTGTCGATCTTAATTACCAAGTCTATCCCCTCCACCACCCCCACACGGGACCGAGCTTCTGGAGCACTAGAACCTTAGTTTTATTTTCTTTGTGTGTTCCACTCTCATTAAATGTGGCCTTCATTCTCCCAGATTATATGAAGCTTGGTAAAGGAGCCAACATAATTTTCTAGGTTACAAAACCTGGAAAATGTTCATCAGAAAGAGACTGATAATAAACTAGTATTTAAAAAAGAAACTGTATACCCTTCAATCTACCCCTCCCTACTGTATCTTCTTCTCTTTCTCCCAAAATGTCCTAGAAAGATCCTCCTTCCCCTCGGCTGTCCGTGGATGCACTCCAGTCTGGTTTCAGTCACATTATCTCCACCCACAAATAATACAGAATGAACCACTGAGTCACCAAGAGAACATACCTTATTAAAAGAAATCGTAAATATATGTGAAAAAGGAAACAATAATCTGGAAGAAAATGCAGCTGCATGTCAATATCATCTTGCCACGGGAGAGGCCTTTCTATACATTGAAATATTAACAAATGTCATTAATTTTACATGCCACCATTATGTTTTATTTTTGTTTATCTGTGTCTTCTACATATTCCAGAAACAACACATATGTACCTTCACTAAGAGAAAAGGCAATTCACATGACTACAGTCTAATGAATCTGGAAGTTTCTCCACTGAAGTCTATTTCAGAATCTATCCGTGCTTTCAGCATCTCAGGTGGAAGGTGAACTTAAAAATGGAATAACACACATCAAATAAGTATCAGGTAATCAACGTTCTAAATACACAAGAATAAACTGCAAAGCTTAAATGCAAGTATTTTCAGAGAGGAATCTTAAGTTCTTCACAAACCATTGTTTTTGCTATTCTTTTGGTCTATTTTCTTCATAAAAGTTGTTTTCTTGCTAATTAAATGAATAGAGGTATTTTCCAGATCTGAACTTTTAACCATACTCACTAAAATTTTTTGAAATGTGTGCTTATCATTACTAGGCTGTAGGTTTATAAAATTTATAGGGATGGATTTTCCTTTCTGATAGGGTCTTAAGTCTGAGGCACTCTGCATAAATGAATTTGAAAAGTACTAGAAAAGAATACAGGGAGCTAGAAATAATAAGGAAAATCTGAACATCGTTAAGGAGAAAGATACTTTGGGCTAACATCTGCAATCCTGTCGGTTTTCAGATACAGATAGGCGTATATATATGTATGCACAGAAATAGACGTGTTAGGAGACCTAAGGCCAACTTTATGAAAGTTGTAACGTTATTAAGTGTATCAAAATGGGGGAGCCTGGGTGGCCCAGTTGGTTAAGCATCTGCCTTCAGTTGAGGTCATGACCCTCTGGTCCTGGAATTGAGCCCCAGTCAGGCTCTGCACTGGGCATGGAGCCTGATTAAGATTCTCCCTCTCCCTTTGCCTCTGTCCCTCCCCCCTTCTCATGCTCTTTCTCTGTCTGAAATAAATAAATAAATAAATAAATAACATATTTTTAAAAATTAAATCTATCAAAATGAACTTTAATAAGTAAAACAGTAAGACTCTCCTTAAGTCCAGCATATTAATGTCCAGAAATACTTTGGAGAAATGCATGCGATTTCTGCAACATTGACTGCCCTGAACTCAGGAGAGTGTAGAACAGGCATTCGAGGTAAATCTAAAGCCATGTTTACTCTGAACCTGGACATCTCCCAATGGACGGCAACATTGCTGGCTGTGCGTGCCTCTTCTAACAAGAGAAGTAAGTCTGCAATAATGTGGTGTCCCCGACGCTAAGGAAGAACACGGCCTATAGAGCTCTGTAGCTAGAAACAAAGAGGGAGCAGGGCAAAGCACACAAAGATGGCAGAGAAAAAGGCACCATGGCTCAGAGATTCAACGGTAGAAACCACTTTTCTAACAACACAATTTTGCTTCCCTCCTTTCTCCCGGAGACCGCCTCTCCAGGACTCTCAGATTGACTGACTGACTTTGGAAGAGGTGCTGGGAGATTCAACCTCCAGAGAACACGTCAATAATAAATAATCTCGAAAGATGAAAGTTAAAATGACATTTGTAGACATGGGTAGAAATGGCCTATTCGCTGTGCAGCGGAAGAAAATATCACCACCAGCATTATTATTATTATTATTATTATTATTATAAGAGAAAATGTTTAGGGGAAGGATGTCACAAGGAACATGTTTGCTGGCCCAGTGCCTTCCCTCCCACAAGGTGGAAGTTGTACCGACGGTTTCCAACTTGTGCTCCCAGGGGTCCCTGGAGATGAGGAGGGTCTCTGGACGTGGAGGCTGTGGCAGGGAAAATTCACTGAGATTCCGCCAGAACAGCTCTGTTCTTGGACATTTTATGTCCGTGGTGTGCACTGAAGAACAGAAAGCTTCAAATAGCTTTTGGGTTGTGGGCTTTTATTCCTTTGGAGGGAGGCTATTCATTTTTCTTTAAATTGATTAATTGAATAGAAGGCTTTATAAGAAGAAAAGACACAGAGAGGAGGGCCACGCGATGACAGAGCAGACACGGCGGAACACGTCCGCGCCAGTGATGGTGCAGACACCAGAACCTGGACGGGGGAGGAAGGACGCTCGCCTGGAGCTTGTAGAGGGAGCCTGGCGCCTTGACATTGGATCTCTGGACTTCACAGCTGTGAGTTCAAACAACAATTCTGATGCATCAAGGCAGCTGTGGGAAAATGGATACAGTAGCCTTTACTGTGTGGCTGTGGACGGATCTTTCGAACTATCCCAAATGAAAAGTATCTCTTGATTTGCATTTGATGATCAAATTGAACTTGGGAAGTAGGTGTCATTTTTTATGTTCCAAATAAAAGAAGTGAGGCATGTGCTCACAATCACTTCATTAAAAGCATGCAAAGCAAAGCGGACGGGGGAGCCAGAATTCCAGACTGAAGAACCCACCCAGTGATTGTTCATCTTCTCAGATCGGGGAAACTATTTCTTTCCTGAGATCCTCCGCTGGAGATCTCAGGTCCTGTGATTTCTGTAACTTCCTTCTCGCAAATGAAAAAGCCTGGCTTGCAAGTCCCACCTGTTCTCCAGAGTCTTTATAATAAAGACAGAAAACACCATGAGAAGTAGAGAGGCTGTGGAGTAGTAGCCACAAGTATGGGTTGTGCACCTGCCCCCACCCCAAGGAGCCTCCGTGTCCTCTACCGCGGGGGCCGTGCGGGGCGTATGACCACACCGGACATGACGCACAGGGGCACGGCCCACCCAGCATGGCAGGCAGGGCTGCAAAGTTGCAGAAGGTCAGGCATCAGCTACCCACCCCTACTGCATGCACGCAGGAGAGAGAAGGCACGTGTCAGAGAGCCGACTCTTTCTGTAACTTCTGGAGTGACACTAGAAGCGATTCGGAGGCAGCATGTGTGTCTCTGCATCCACAGCATTTCTGAATATTGTTCCCATTTTCCCACTGCAGTGGTCTCAGAGCCCCGGGCCCCTCGTGTGGCGAGTGAGCTTGTGGCCTCAGCGCCAAGTCAAGGGCTTTATGGGCTGAGAGGGGGTCCCTCTGGGCCTCCCCTGTAGGCACGAGGCCTTGAAAGTCTTTCCTGGCCTTGCGAAGCCTTCGTCCTCCTTCTGTTAATGAAGATCATGATAATCCCCAATAAGAGGGCCTTCAAACTTAAATGAGGGGACACAGTGCCGGGGCCCTGCGCAGGACTGAGTGCTCATTCGTGTCTTCCCTTCCAACACTTCCTGCATAAAACTCAGACTGGAGATCCTCTCTCTTCTAGGACGCAGGCATTTGAAGAGGGCTAGTGCGGGAAAAGCCGGCGTCCTGCGGTATGTGGATTTCAGGCGTCTGCAGGACAGTGATTTGGAGTAGGAAACTGTGGAAGGGAGCAGGGAGTGGCTCCCAGGAGCCGCTTGTCACTGGGCCAAGGGGCATATCTAGTGCAGGGCCCTGGACCAGTTAGAACATCACCAACATGCTGGGCAAGCTCGGGCTGGAAGCGAAATGGAGCATGGCAAAGGGACTACAGGCTTTGGGTGGGACAGACCTGGATTCGAATGACAGCCACCGTCCAGCCTTTTGACCTTGGGTAGGTTGCTGAGGCTTCTCTGGGCCTCGGTTTGCCCAGGAAGATAGTGGGATGATAACACCTACACCACAGGGCCTGGTCCTCATGAGCACAGCTCCTGGCACCGGGAGGACAATAAATAAATGGGATCCCCTTCCCCAGTCTCTCCACAGGCCTCAAATTTGCCTTTGGTGTGTACATTAGTTTTATTCCTTCAAGATGCAGCCTGTTCACTTAAAAGATGAATTGAATTTTTTTAAAGTCTGTAGATGGCATTCCCTAATGCTGGATTTGTGATTCATGTAATGGTTATTGGGATTAAGCCCCTGACAGCCTCACCCCAAAACCTATCTAGAAAAAAGGCAAGTTTGAGCCTTTCTAAGGAAAGTCACATCTTGCACACCCCCAGACTATGTTTTTGGAACAACATTGTGAGTGGGTGGCTTCGTTCTGGTGGCCAGGCTGGGGTGGGGTCTGGAGGACATTTTAAGAAGGCTGACACCCAGCTATGGGGGTAAGGAATCACTGGTGAACATTTCTTCTTGAGGCCTAACACAGCCCCTTCCACACTCCTCCAAAAGACCAAGTAAAGTCACCAAAATGGTGCCCAAATGCAGCCAACTCTTGGTCAGAGAGGAATCCTACCATCCGCTCCGGGAGGACCCCCACCACCCCAAGGAGAACATGACCTCATTGTCACCGGAGTGGAGGTCCAGCTGGACAGGAAGGTGGTTCCTGCCATTTCTTATGTGTCCCTGTGCCCTGCACACCCTCCCTGCAGTTCCCTTTCCCTTCTCAAGCACCTGCTACTAGAAAGGTCTTAATCCCGGTGACAGAAGGAATCATGAAAAGGCAGCTCTAACTCCAAACCCGAATCAAGCCCAGAAGCCACCCTGCACCCAAACCTATCACCTGAAGGGACCTGAAAGGGAATTCCTCAAAAGCCAAATGCACTCATCTCCTTTTCAAAGCTGTGGGATGCAGCTGTCAGGCTGCATAAAAACCATTCTCCTCAAGGTTAAAATTTTAATGCACTGTTTACACATTGAGGCAAAAGAGGTTTGCATAATTAATAGAGCACAGAAAATTGAGAGCCAGAGCACAAAATATGTTTTACAGAAAAACAGTCTGTGAAGGATAAAGGATGCCGTCCTGATGTGTCCTGCACAGCTGCAAAGAAACCCCTGGAAGCAGAGGCAGTTGTCTCTCCTACTTCGAAGGGTCGCAGGGGACCCCGTTCCCAATACTGCCACCCTCCATGGCAAGGAAGCTTGGCAACTTTCGGGAGCAAAGCTTTCCCATACTTCAAATGGGCATCAGATCTGTTAAACTCCCGAGGTGCCTGCCACAGTCCCTGGGACAACGGGATGTCCTCAGGAAAGGTGGGCAGGGAAGGAGGAGGGGGCAGAGCTCGCATTCCCTCTGCAGACTTTGCAAGGGGCTCTGGCAGCGCCCTGAGCCAGGGAGGAATTCCTCGGTGTGTCGTCAGAAGAGGCGCCCGGCAGAGGCAGCCTGGCATATGGTGACTCCAATTTCTTAGTGACAAGTGGCAGGCTAGCATAGCCGTGGAGGAACAGGCAGAAAGCCGGTTGGCTAATCAGTCCTCGTTGCCTGCACCCTCAGGCAGAATCATATTGCTTTATGCAGATGAGCTCATAACAGTTTCTTCAATTTGGCTTTTATATAAAAAAGTGCCAGCTCCTCACACTGTGTCAACAGCCACCCGAGGGCCTACCACTTTACAACGCAAGTGTATTACTATTTAAAGACAAGCTTTTAGCGGAACATCAGTGCTGCCTTCAGAGTTTAATTACCGCCCTCCCCATGGGGCCCAATGAGCCAGCGACTCTTCCCAAGGGGGTTCTGCTTGGTGATGATCTTTAACTAAGTAAGTAAATGCCAAACCCGCTTGGCTTAAAGAGCCTGCGTCTGATTTCCTGCTCTGCTGCAGGATTGTAGGTGACTGGTAATGAGCCATGAGCAATTTAGAATCCTGGGGTAATTAATTTCCAATTGGAAAAAAAACCCCACAACTAGTAGAATGTGTGTGTGTGTGTATGTATATGTATGTGCATATGTATATATATACATATATAATATACTACTAGAATGTAATATCTTATGTAAAAATATATATTATTTATAACATATACTAATATATATATATAAAACTTTTATTATCTCCTCTGAACTACCAGGGAAAGAGGTCCATAGCAGGAGCTAGCTCCTGCAACCATTTCCAATTTTATTAGGACAGTCATTTAATTCTGATGCCAAAAAGAGGTCCTTCTTCTCTTAAAATCCTTTCTCAGTTTACTGAGTTGAATGAAGAGGTTTGGAAAGGGTAAGGTCAAGAATGCTTCACTTCCTATACAGTGATCATTAAATTAGTCCTTTCTTCCAAAGTACCATGTAGTAGACACAACTTTGGGACATGTAATTGTCTTTACAGGATAAATTAACATGTCAAGAGCAGTACATATTGAAATTTTACCTGGAAGTGGTCCAGACAGTTAAAAATCAAATTCATTTTCCAAAAGCCACCTAAGAGTTGCAATAAGGCAAAACAGAAAGAGCTACTTTTATCTTCTTGTTTTGGGAAAATACAAACAAACATGAATCAAGGCATAAACTCAATTTTTCACAAAACCACACTTGGCAGAACACTCGTAAGGGATTGACTGAGCTCCAAATAGGTCAAGGTATAAAGCACTCATTCTAGAAAATTCTAGCAGGTTCTTTGCTCCCCTTGTTGGAGATTACAAAATGGACCCAAGGTTGTGAAGCTGGGCTGATGCACTGACCGCAGCTAAGAAGGATAGCCGTGGTCCTGATGGGTGGCCTCTCTAAATCAAATACAGTTCTCCGTTACGCTTCCTTGTGGTGCCGAGTCAATCCAGTCGCGTGTTTGTTCGGAGAGACTGAGGTGGGTGGCAGTGTGGGAGGGCTCACTCCTGGGATGGGAAGGCCCAGCTTCCAGCCCTGCCCCATCCATAGATAAGGTCTGAAGCTTGGGGAGAGGTCATCTGGACATTCCTCCTTATTTGACAGAGACCATTGTATCTGTCATACTGAGGTTCTGAGCCTCCAGCCACACCACTGGAGACAAGGGTGGGCTGAAGTGGGGGACAGGAGACAAGGCCCTTGAAGGAGGTGTGCTGCGCAAGCCGCGGGTGACAGGTACTGACCCCTCAGGCTGACAAAGGTGCCCGCTAAGTCAAGACTTGACCGGGCCCGCCATGTCTGCCATGCACGCAAGTTAATGAACCAAGTACTGAAGCGTATGAAATGGTGAGAAGTGAAGTCAAGAGCCTGGCTTTGTGGGATATCTAGGAAGCATTGAGTGCTGAACTTGGTCCTTTGTTCTTCGTCTCACTGACCTGTGAACACAGCCCCATCAGAGTCCCGGCCCCATTCACAGGAAATGCCCACTACCAACCAGCTGCTAATTGGGCATTAGGACCCCACTCCAGACCAACAGATAGGCGCAGGCCTGACACTCAGCCTGACTCCATACCCTTTCTCAGAGCTGCCCCGCCGTGACTTCTACCTCTCATACACTGAAAAATAAAATAAAACTAAAAAAAAAATAAAATATTAAGTTAAACTTAAAAATATTTTACTGAAAGTTTAATAAAATTTTCCATAGCCTTGTAAATCTCTTTGTATATAAAAATTGCTTTTTCATAAATCGTCCTGTTAAGTAACAATGAACCCTTCTACTCCCCCTTAGGATGCCTCTTCTTCCATTGGAGGAGACATTCTCAACAAACACACGTTCTCTTTGGGGAGCACTTCTGGAGAATACGAGCTGCCAGGACGCATGGCCACTGCAGTCAGACCTCAGAGATGTGCTGGGAGGGTCCTTCTAGACCAGCAGCTCAGGGGCCTGAGGCTTACCAGAAAAGGTCACACAAGGTGACTGATGGCAGACGGGCTGTGGTGGGGGGGTCAGGGCTTCGCGGCAGCCTGATGCTGCCAGCCCCCACCGTCACCCAGACCTCAGATTTCTTACTCAGGGTTGCACAGATGAGAGGGGAAATCAGGGCTACCACGGTGTTTATCAGAGTCTACCGTTCTGAAAGGGAGGGTTCTTCCAGTGATATTCATCCACAGGGCACCTGGGCGGCTCAGCCAGTGAAGCGTCTGCCTTCAGCTCCGGTTATGATCCTGTGGTCCTGGGACGGAGCCCCGGGACAGGCTCCCTGCTCGGCTGGAAGTCTGCTTCTCCCTCGGCTCCTCCCCCACCCCCAGCTTGTGCTCCCTCTATCTCTCTCAAATGAATAAAATCTTTAATAAAAAAACAAGCATCCTTTGACAGAAGGGCCAGCCACTGGAGGGGAAGTGGAGGTGAGCTGACTCGGACAAGGGGGTGCTCCTTGGGCTCACAGCTGGCAAGCTGTGTCCTACTCCCTTACTCAGGTTTGCTTGTAGACTGCTCACCCCCAATCGCCCTTCGCTGCATTTGTCATGAGCCCGTGAATACATGATGCATTGGGGTGGCAGCCGAGGGGGTGAGATCCAGCAGGGTCAAAACCCCCCTCTTCCGAAGGGAGTTGTGTGGCTGCTGGGAGCTTCTGGGTCCCTGCTTTCTGCCCAGCCCACAGAGTCTCAAGAAGACAGTGAAGAGTGCAACCATCAGGGCCAAGTCAGGACAACAAGAACCCCCTCTGGGACCTTCACAGGAAGAACTGAACACAGCGAATTGTTAACCGGGTACTGAGAGCAGAAGGGCCCACCGGAGGTCCTGCACCTTCAGAGAGCCGGTGACTTTGAGGCGGAGAGAACAGAAGTGGACGAGTGGAGTTACTGGAACCTGGAGGCTTGGGGAAAGGGCCCACAGAGATGGACTCCAGCCTCCAAGGGATGTATGAGGTGACATCTTGGTGGCTGGCAGATGCCTGAACCTCAGGAGCCCAGAAGAGGGACCTCATGGATTCGGACCTGGAAGTAGAGGATGCTATTGGCTGGCATTTGCATCTCGGAGGGGGTGCCACAAGGCTGATTTGGCAGGTGCAGAAATGATAACGCTGCAAACTGAAACTGAACGTGGCTCCAGGAGCCCCTGCCCCCGCTGGGTCGGGTTTAGATGCCACTGAGACCAACACGAGTCAATACCTCTCTGCCAGCCCCCAGACACCCAGGGTCCTGGATGGCAGAGCCAGGAGCCAGAGCTGGTGGAGGAGAAGGTAGATTTATTTGCAAAATACCAGCTTTAGGATCAGCACACAGAATAGAGAGGGTGGGTCAGAGCTGAAATCCTTAATCAAAGAAAGGAAAATGTCCTACCGACTATAGTTGTGCCTGAGTGTTAGTTTTCTATCGTGGTGGACACCCCCCTGCCTGTGCTCAGCCACTTAAAATGATGATCCTTTATTAGTGCACAGTTCTGTACATGAGATGCTCTGTGGGGCAAGGCTGCATGGTCTGCTCAGCATGTCGCAAGCCTGGAATCAAGGTCAGCCAGGTGGGGGTCTCATCAGGAGGCTCTGGGGGGAAAATCTTCTCCCAAGCTCATTCTTGTTTTCAGAATTCAGTCCCTAGTGGTTTGGGGACAGAGACCCCTATTTTCTTGCTGGGTGCCCCCTGGAGGCCATTCTAGCTCCTCTAAGGTTGCTCCCATCCCTTGTCACACGTCCTTCTCCCCTCAATTTCTTCTCATGCTCTGACCTCTGATTCAGATTTAAAGGGATCATGTGTTTAGGTCTGGCCCACCCTGGTAATCTCCCTATGTTGAGGTCAGCTTATTTGGGACCTTAATCACATCCACAGAATTTCTTTTGCCATAAAATATAACATCATCCCTTGCAGGTTTCTCAACTCTCAATGGGAGGAAATTATATAAGGACAAGGGTCTTTGGAGGTCATCAAGAATTCTGCCCATACGCACTAATGAAAGCCAAAAAACCATAGCACCCACCCCCACAGCCCCGTACCCATCCCGGCCTCAGATCTGTGATAAGAATCGGGCTGGGTGCCTTCCTCAACTCTGATTCAACCAGAAACTCCCGTCTCTGTGAAGCAACAGGTACCTGAGGAACCTACGTGTATGTCCCCATTGCTCCCCGCGGGGGCGACGCCGAGAACCCGCCACCTTGTCCTGCCATCCTCTGTGTCGGCAGGATTTCTATCTTCCTCCACAACCTGGTAGTCAGCCTCAGCAGTCCCTTCTGTGCCCTGTTGCCCAAGGTCAACTGCTCTGTCAACTTAAACCATGGGAGCCAGAGCTCAAAACGCATTTAAATCTATTCCGGCTGACCAGAGTTGCAGGAAAAACTCTCTCGCTCTTTCTTATCTGGAGGAAGTGGGCCCTGCAGACCCTGGATATTTCTTCACATTTTTATCTACCTCCATGAGCTAATTTCGTGATGATTTAAGCTGCACAGTTTTCGAGACTGCGATTCGATTAGTGTCTTTCTGTTCACCTGACATCGTAAACAGGCATCATTTCCCATGCTTAAGGACTTCTGAAGCGAGTGTTGGGAAAGAACATTACAGATCATCTGGAAACAGTTTTCTAATTTGTTTTTCGTCTAGGATTAGGATGCAAATCTGACCCGGAAATTGAACCATCCCTAAACTGCGTCGTTCTTTATCTGATTACTGCTGGAAACCATCTGCACTTAATTGTAAGAAGGCAAATCGTGTAGCTGTCAGCTGGGATTAAAGGACAAGCCTTCTTAGGAGCAGGGTCTGTCAGTGGGACTCAAAAATTAAAGAATAAAGAGCATACAACCCAACATGCCTTTCCCAATTTTAAAACCCCGAATCAGAGAACACTACATCAAAACCTAATGATGTATTATAGGTGAACTAGCTGAAGGTAAGTTTAAAAAAAGAAAAAAATACATATAGATTAACACCACCAACAACAAAACACTCCATCAAAGGTTTTTGTTGGCTATACTTGAGGGACGTTTTTATTAAAAGTACTGAGGGGCTTATCTTTAATACCTTAGAAAGGGCATATGCACCTTCTGTGATCCACTCCTCCCTTCTGATAATTTCCAGGGAGCTCCAGAGACCTGCACAAATACGAGCATGTCACCTGAACCCCGTGGCAGGGCTGGTGGCAATAAGCCAGCCCAGCAGGGCTCCTGCAAGAGCGTTCTGTGTGAAAGGGCCTCAGGGTGCCGAGTGGGGGGTTGGGCGGCATTCTAACAGCTAACACAGGGACAGGCCTATATTTCTTTTCTTTAACATTTTGCAAATAAGTAAGAGATATTTTTGAGATTATTAAACTGAACCCATAGTCACCTCCCCTCTCAACAAGACTTGTGGTAACATATCAAAACATTTCCCATTCCAAATTCTGAAGATGGGACACCGTTGTGCATCCAAACGTAACCCGCACACTCATGCCCGCGGCCCCGAGTGCAATTTTCAAACCCAGCCCCACCTCTAATGTTTTCCTTATGAGTTATTTCTTTTCACCATTGTAAGGCAGAGTCATGGTATTACTAAAACCTGACTTGAAAGTGGAAGTTCCCCATGAGAAAACGGAATCCCAAAGAGGAAATTTTTAAAAATCCCAAATCCCACAGTAGGGTGCTTGTATTGTCACATTTGTAGAAGTCAAGTTTGGGGTTGTGTTTCTTAATTTGATTGTTGGTTTGGTTTTTTATGATACTTCAGCTTGTTACATTGAACCAACTTAAGAAGTTCTAGACCATAACGCAAGCTGAACAGAACTGGACCCTTTTCCGGTGAATTCTGAGGGAGAGTGCAAGACCCAGGGTAGCTGTCACTCCCATACAAGTGAAAACAAGAAGGTTTAATGCACCTTGGAAATGTCTGTTGCCGGCTATAGGAATTTTTGCTCACAGATGGTCCCCGGGGTTTGTTGCTGCGTAATCCCATCTACTGAGGCCTCTCAAGGACCTCACCATGCAGGCAACTCTGGAGAAATCAGACCAAGTTTGAGTCATTTGGCCTGTGGTAACTGGGATTCCATTGTGTGGTGAATATGCTATTCAGAATGTGAATGGCAATCCCCATTCATAAAACTACACAGAGATGATGGTTCTATTCACATATGCACTCTCCTCACAGGCTGTATTCCACTGAATCACACAAGTTATTATAAACTATAATTTATATGTTATATTATATATATATTATGTTATATATTATAAATTACACAAGTTATTGCTATTTTTTAGGTGTTCTTAATGAGGTATGAAATGCATTTTAGTAAACTTCTGTAGGATACCAAGCATGATTCCCCTACCCCCAAGATATGGCACGGCTTTTCCGCAGCTTCTAACACATTGTACTGAAGTTTATCACTCAACACATTGTGCTGGGATTGCGTATTTACTTCCCAGTTCCCTCCGTGACACTTGAAACTCATCACAGGCATCTCATCTGTTTTTTAGTACCTAGAAGCAAGCCCAGATCCTAGCACACAGAAGGCATTCAAAAAATGGTTGACGTATGAAAGAATCAATGAATCTATTAATGAATCCATTAATGACTGAATGAAATGATAAATACCTTACACTTTAAGACACTATAAATTATTGACATGTAGATTTTAAAATTAAATATTTAAGCCTTCCTGTCTCCATTTTTCAGACAGGCTATGAGGTTGAGTCACTGAGAAAGCCAAAGCTGGAATGGAGGTAACACTATCTGCTCAGGGAGCCCCACAAAGATAAAAGTGTGTATGATCTTGAGTGCTTAAATCACACAGACCTTTGCTCAAGCAAATATTTTGCACATGGATAGAAAAATGTTTTGATACTAAAACCCAAAGGTCAAAAGTAACCCTTTCCTCTAGCAGAGACCTCTCACACACCACCTATACAGGACTAAGTTACTGAAGGTCATTTAATTGGCTCCTGAAATCTGCTTAAAATTGCATAATACTTTTACTGACAACAAAATAAAAATCATATGAAAATGTGATCACCAACTCTTGAAATATTTTACTGAATTACAGAAAATGAAATATTAAACTTTCTTATATAAAATGATTATTCTAAATGTGAAGGCAGGACACTTGGACAAATATTAAACTAACTTTTGTCCTGATAGTAGAAAATTTATTAGCTGGGTGAAAGAGGTACCAATTGGATAATACCATTAGATACTAAAGAAACATTTCTGTGCTTAAGGAAAAAACAAGAATGTATAGAACAAAAAGTGATATGTAATGTTTGCTTCAAATATTTGTTCCAGAGACATTTATTTTTTCCCTACCTCCAAATCAAGATCACTATATCGAATCACAAGCTTTAAGGAAAGAAGTATTTTTTATGTTAATGATGATATAACACTCAGGACAGGCCTACAGACACATGGGCATCTCACTGGAACACATCAGAAAGATCCACCGTGGACCCATATGCTTTGACGGCCAAGTATTAGGAACACCCGCTTTGTGATCTGAGCGCGTTCTGATTTATAGCTGCATTTGATATGCCTGCTTTGGGGCATATACCTAAGGACAACGTTTAAAAAAATCTTCTTTGTACTGATGACATGAGTCTCCCTAAATGACTAGTTTCCAAGAATCATTAGATAAATTAATCTCCATCCCTTTCTTCAGCCTCAGAAACTTTCCAGCATGCATTTCTTTCTTTTTTTTTAAGATTTTATTTATTTACTTGACAGAGAGAGAGGGATCACAAGTAGGCAGAGAGGCAGGCGGAGACCCTGAGATCATGACCTGAGCCGAAGGCAGAGGCTTAATCCACTGAGCCACCCAGGCACTCCTCCAGCATACATTTCTATCAATAAAGAAATGATGTCATCACCAGATTGTACCTTTCTCAGTTGTCACTAAAATAGTCTAAGTTAATTATGTTGAAAAAGTCCCCACTCCTACCCAGTAAGATGAGACGGTAGCAGCATGGGATGGTGACTATGGCTGCAAGCACAGAGAGAGGCCAGACAGCAGGCTGACAACCAAGTGGTCCCGGTCCCACCGGGCAGACCTCCCTTACAGTAAGACAGAAACACTGATGGTTCGCTTTGTAACTTAATCTAGATAAAAATGAATACTGGAACCTTGCATGGCTACATTCTAACAGAGCCGGTCTTTCTCGGTGAGGCATGCTACTTTTTATCAAGTTTCCATCCCTTTCCACAAACCATCCTGGTGATTTTTTTTTTATCACCTCTGAAAATGATTTTAAACCTTGATCGTTCTTGGCAGCACATGGAGAAATGTCCTTCACTAGGGATGCCAGAATGAAGTGAATTTATGAGCCCATACCTAGATCTGATAAGCAGGTAGAAATCATTTTTATTATGTACATAAAACAGTGCCCGATTAAAGGACAGACATATCGTCCCCTGACAACCTGTCCTATGTCACTCCAGGAAATAGGTTTTCTTTTTTAAGGTGACCTTATAAGAAAAAGCTTAAAATGGAAAGCCTTAAAATTTAAAGAGATCCAATTAAGCAAAGCCACAAATGCCTGATGGGAATATTTAAAAAATAAACCCACCCGGTTCCGGACAGTACAAGTGTAGACAATTGATTATAAGCAGAATAAGAAAGTGAGAGAAACATCCTTTCCTATTTGTGTCCCTCACAGGGTCCACAATCTTGTCAATTTGTAAGAATGAATCCATACTTTTAACTCCATCTTCCGGAGTTAAACAGAACGTCAGTGGATTTAGAGTCAAAAGTCATGTTTAGAATTCAAGGCTTATCATAAACAAATACCTAAATGAGTCAGACCCTACCCTAGTGGAGATGACCAAGCTGGGTGCCCCTCTCAGTACTTTCTGCTGTGGGAGGAAATAAAAGAGAGAGCGAGAGAGAGAGAGAGAGAGAGATGAAAAATGTGACATTGTGTTTCATTTCTTTTAGGAGTTAAGAAAATTTATTAACAGAAAACTATATTTTAAAGCCAAACATTAACAAGAAAAAGGGAAAAAATACAGCTTTGGGAGAACTAGACAGCACAGGAACTTGAGTGGGAAGAAATTATTTACTCAGTAATGGCAACCATGCGAATAAGTGCATTGCAGCTGTTTTTGATTGTATTTTTAAGAAGCAGGTAGAGCTATCCCACTGCTTACAAGCTCCCATATATATGGGATATATATATCCCATATATGCATCTTTAAAAAAGATACATATTTTGGGTGAGCCTGGTGGTGGGTATTATGGAGGGCAAGTATTGCATGGAGCACTGTGTGTGGTGCATGAACAATGAATGCTGGAACATTGAAGAGAAATAAAATAAAATGAAAAAAAGATATATGTTTATGGATATAAACGTGCATAAATATACATGTGAGTTTAGTTTTTAAATGGTCAATGAAATGACATAAGAAAAAAGAAATCAAGTCCTAACCAGCAGACAAGATCAAGTGCAGAGTCTCAAAGTTTCAGCAGGGAGCCTGAATCCATGGTCCTAGTCCACTCCTAAGGCTTTCTGATTCTGTGCCTGGGGACCACTGTGTGTGTGCATGTGTGTCAATGTGTATGGTGTGTGGGGGGAGAGATCTAGATGTCTGCATCACTAGAGTTTGCTAGGAACTTGTTATACGCTTTGAAAAATCAATGTTTCAAGATGTCTACCACTCAGCCTGAGCTTTGCCAAGACCCACACACCCAGCAACTTTCCACTTGAGAAGCACCAAGTTCCCCACCCACCCAGGCAGGTCAGGGTGCCTCATAGAAAGGGAAGCTCTATTCCAGACAACCAACCCTCCAAGCGCTCCTCCTTCTTTCTAGTGAGAATAATGCACTATCTGACCCTGAATTCCGGGCAATGTGGCTCCTGCAAGTGATGTGGGGAGGGTGGCCTGCGGGGACAAGTGAATGCAGGCTGTCCTCTGAGCAGACATGAGCCTGGGGATTTTAGCTATGGAGCACCTTCTGCTCAGTGCTTAGTGACATCTCCTGATGACCTCTTCAGCAATTCTGGGGCACTAAATATAAAAGGGACAGTTTTGGACTTCCCCAGCAGCTGTTTTGAAGGTTCCCAGTGTGACCCTTTCTCTGTTGGTGGATTTGGGTGGGGGGGAAGGTGAAGGTTTCCTAGTGGGAACATAAACTAGATATCATAGGGAGCCTCCCCCTTTATATCTCTTCCTGCCAGTCAATTAAGGCAAATAAAAGATTAGAATGGGTCCCATTTTCTTTGACATTAAGGCAACAACAAGCAATTTGTTACCCTTTGTTGTCTCTTGAGTATCAGCATACGGTCAAGAAGAGAGAATTATTTATTGTCTCCATACTGTTCTCCAAAGTGGCTGCACCAACTTGCATTCCCACCAACAGTGTAAGAGGGTTCCCCTTTCTCCACATCCTCTCCAACACACGCTGTTTCCTGTCTTGCTAATTTTGGCCATTCTAACTGGTGTAAGGTGGTATCTCAATGTGGTTTTAATTTGAATCTCCCTGATGGCTAGTGATGATGAACATTTTTTCATGTGTCTGATACCCATTTGTATGTCTGCATTGGAGAAGTGTCTGTTCATATCTTCTGCCCATTTTTTGATATGATTATCTGTTTTGTGTGTGTTGAGTTTGAGAAGTTCTTTATAGATCCTGGATATCAACCTTTTGTCTATACTGTCATTTGCAAATATCTTCTCCCATTCCGTGGGTTGCCTCTTTGTTTTGTTGACTGTTTCCTTTGCTGTGCAGATGCTTTTGATCTTGATGAAGTCACAAAAGTTCATTTTCACTTTTGTTTCCTTTGCCTTTGGAGACATATCTTGAAAGAAGTTGCTGTGGCTGATATCAAAGAGGTTACTGCCTATGTTCTCCTCTAGGATTCTGATGGATTCCTGTCTCACGTTGAGGTCTTTTATCCATTTCGAGTTTATCTTTGTGTACAGTGTAAGAGAATGGTCGAGTTTCATTGTTCTACATATAGCTGTCCAATTTTCCCAGCACCATTTATTGAAGAGACTGTCTTTTTTCCACTGTATATTTTTTCCTGCTTTATCGAAGATTATTTGACCATAGAGTTGAGGGTCCATATCTGGGCTCTCTAATCTGTTCCACTGGTCTATGTGTCTGTTTTTATGCCAGTACCATGCTGTCTTGGTGATCACAGCTTTGTAGTAAAGCTTGAAATCAGGTAACGTGATGCTGCCAGTTTTATTTTTGTTTTTCAACATTTCCTTAGCGATTCGGGGTCTCTTCTGATTCTATACAAATTTTAGCATTATTTGCTCCAGCTCTTTGAAAAATACTGGTGGAATTTTGATCGAAATGGCATTAAAGCTATAGATTGCCCTAGGCAGTATAGACATTTTAACAATGTTTATTCTTCTGATCCAAGAGCATGGAATAGTCTTCCATCTTTTTGTGTCTTCTTCAATTTCTTTCATGAGTGTTCTGTAGTTCCTCAAGTACAGATCCTTTTCCTCTTTGGTTAGGTTTAATCCCAGGTATCTTATGGTTCTTGGTGCTATAGTAAATGGAATCGATTCTCTAATTTCCCTTTCTGTATTTTCATTGTTAGTGTATAAGAAAGCCACTGATTTCTGTACATTGACTTTGTATCCTGCCATGTTACTGAATTGCTGTATGAGTTCTTGTAGTTTGGGGGTGGAGTCTTTTGGGTTTTCCATATAAAGTATCATGTCATCTGCGAAGAGAGAGAGTTTGACTTCTTCATTGCCAATTTGGATACCTTTTATTTCTCTTTGTTGTCTAATTGCTGTTGCTAGGACTTCTAATACTATGTTGAACAAGAGTGGTGAGAGTGGGCATCCTTGTCATGTTCCTGATCTCAACGGGAAGGCTGTGAGGTTTTTCCCATTGAGGATGATGTTTGCTGTGGGTCTTTCATAGATAGATTTTATGAAGTTCAGGAATGTTCCCTCTATCCCTATACTTTGAAGCGTTTTAATCAGGAACAGATCCTGGATTTTATCAAATGCTTTCTCTGCATCAATTGAGAGGACCATGTGGTTCTTCTCTCTTCTCTTACTGATTTGTTCTATCACATTGATTGATTTGTGAATGTTGAACCAACCTTGTAACCCAGGGATGAATCCCACCTGGTCATGGTGGATAATCTTTTTAATGTGCTGTTGGATCCTGTTGGCTAGGATCTTGTTGAGAATCTTAGCATCCATATTCATCAGTGACATTGGTCTGAAATTCTCCTTTTTGATGTGGCCTTTGCCTGGTTTGGGGATCAGGGTAATGCTGGTTTCATAAAAAGAGTCTGGAAGTTTTCCTTCTGCTTTAATTTTTTGAAACAGCTTCAGGAGAATAGGTGTTATTTCTTCTTTGAAAGTTTGGTAGAATTCCCCAGGGAATCCATCAAGTCCTGGGCTCTTGTTTTTTGGTAGGTTTTTGATCGCTGCTTCAATCTCGTTACTAGATATTGGTCTATTCATGTTGTCAATTTCTTCCTGGTTCAATTTTGGGAGTTTATAGTTTTCCAGGAATGCATCCATTTCATCTAGGTTGCTTAGCTTATTCACAAATAACTGTTGATAATAGCTTCTGATGATTGTTTCTACTTCCTTGGTGTTAGTTGTGATCTCTTCCTTTCCATCATAATTTTGTAGTTTGAGCTCTCTCTCTTTTCTTTTGGATTAGTGTGGACAATGGTTTATCAATCTTATTGATTCCTTCAAAAAACCAGCTTCTAGTTTCATTGATACGTTCTACTGTATCTCTAGTTTCTACCTCATTGATCTCTGCTCTAATCTTATTTCCCTTCTTGTGTGTGGAGTTGGCTTAATTTGTTATTGATTCTCCAGTTCTTTAAGGTATAGAGACAGCTGGTGTATTCTGGATTTTTCAATTTTTTTGAGGGAGGCTTGGATGGCTTTGTATTTCCCCCTTAGGACCAGCTTTGCTGTATTCCATAGGTTTTGGACCGAAGTGTCTTCATTCTCATTGGTTTCCATGAATTGTTTAAGTTCTTCTTTGATCTCCTGGTTGATGCAAGCATTCTTAAGCAAGATGGTCTTTAGCTTCCAGGTGTTTGAGTTCCTTCCAAACTTTTCCTTGTGATTGAGCTCCAGTTTCAAAGCATTGTGATCTGAGAATATGCAGGGAATAATCTCAATCTTTTGGTATCGGTTGAGTCCTGATTTGTGACCCAGTATGTGGTGTATTCTGGAAAAGGTTCCATGTACACTTGCAAAGAATGAGTATTCTGTTGTTTTGGGGTGGAATGTTCTGTATATATCTATGAGGTCCATCTGGTCCAATGTGTCATTCAATGCTCTTGTTTCTTTATTGATTTTCTGCTTGGATGATCTGTTTATTACTGAAAGAGGCGTGTTAAGATCTCCTATTATTAATGTACTCATATCGATATGACTCTTTATCTTGATTAATAGTTTTCTTATGTAATTGGCTGCTCCCATATTGGGGACATAAATATTTACAATTGTTAGATCATCTTGGTGGATAGTCCCTTTAAGAATTATGTAGTGTCCTTCTGTATCTCTGACTACAGTCCTTAGTTTAAAATCTAATTTATCTGATATGAGAATCACTACCCCAGCCTTCTTTTGAGGCCCATTGGCATGAAAGATGCTTCTCCATCCCTTCCCTTTCAGTCTGGGTGTATCCTTAGGCTCAAAATGGGTCTCTTGTAGACAACATATGGATGGATCCTGTCGTTTTATCCAATCTGCAGCCCTGTGTTGTCTTATGGGTGCATTTAGGCCATTCACATTGAGAGTGATTATTGATAGATACTTTTTATTGACATTGTGTTACCTTTGAAGTCTTTCTTTCTGTAGATTGTCTCTGTATTTCTGTTCAATGATATTCTTAGGATTTTTCCTCTTTTATAGAACCCGCCCTTAATATTTCCTGCAGTGTCGGCTTGGTGGTTGCATACTCTTTTAAGCCTTGCTGGTCTTGGAAACTCTATCTCTCCATCCATTTTGAGTGTCAGTCTTGCGGGATAAAGTATTCTTGGCTGCATGTTCTTCTCATTTAGTGCCCTGAGTATATTTTGCCAGTCTTTTCTGGCTTGCTCCACATTCTTGAACGCTTGTTCCTGCTAATATCCACAACCACCTTGACACTGATATCTACCCGCACTGAGCCAGGTGAAGACATGGATGTTTTTAGTCAATCCATTGTTAACATTACACTAAGTCCTCTTTCTTTATGGTGATCACACTAGGGGTCAAGAGTCAATGAACCTCAAGGACTTAGCCTTTGGAGATGAGGAGTGGGCTAAAGCCTGGGAGGTGTCACTTCCATTCCCACACCTGTCCACTGACCTGGGCTCATAGGGGTAACCATTCTGCAATGGAAAGCCAGTCATTTAGACTAAATGTGCATCCATTCAGTGCCCCCTGGTGGCCACATATCCCTCATGCAACAGACCTCTTCAGGGGCACATAAATTCTTTCAAAGTGTAACCTACAAGAATGTGTTCAGGCACATATTTTGAATACATCTTGTTTCACCATTTTCTCATAGGAAGGGTGTCTTAGGAAGAACAGAAACAGCCTTGTTTTCATTTAAGTCTGTTTCTGGCAACTCTCTTTCCACTGTGATCGATCACTGCTTTCTGGGCTGCCATTTGGGACAATTTATACGGTCACTTTTCAACTTTTTTTTTTTGGTGGAATAACACCTCATTTCCTCTATTTTCCTCTCTGGCTTTTCTTCAAATGGTTTACATCTTAATAAAACGGGGAGGGGTGGTGTGTGAGGTTTTGTCACAGTGAGATGGTTTTCTTTTTTCTCTCCCTTTCTCTCTCATTTGCTTGTTTTTTGGTTTAAAGATTAGCTCATATCCTAGATCCCCCGATAGTGATGGTATTCTTTTGTGAAACATAATAATGACAAAAGCAACTAGACAATGTGGTTGTTTCTGTTTTTGGAGATGGGAAGGCCTATACAGGGTATTACTGATATTGCTTAGGGGGAAACAGAACCAGTGGAAAATGCATGAAGGGAGCCTGAAATTTAAGACCCTTTGTGTACATTTCAAGTTTCATAACATTCAGGCATAGCTTGCTTTTAATATTTCAATTCATTTTTTTCTTCATTATTTAAATGTGACTTCAATCATAATTGCCAAAACTTGGAAGCACATGAGATGCCCTTCAGTGGTGAAAGGAGAGATACACTAGTGCAGCAGACAATGGGATAGGATTCAGCACTATCGAGAAACAAATGATCAAGCTAGGAAGAGACATGAAGGAAGCTGACACACATATCACCAAGCAAAAGGGGCCAAGGAGAAGTGTCCATACTGTAGGATTCCAACTTACATGACATTCTGGAAAAGATAAAACTATGGAAGTGTAAAAAGATCAGTAGCTGCCAGCATTTGGAGTAGGTGTAGAGGGATGTGAAGGGGGAGTACCAAGGATTTTTTTTTTTTTAGATTTTATTTATTTATTTGACAGAGAGAGAGATCACAAATAGGCAGAGGGAGGTGGAGAAAGAGGGGGAAGCAGGGTCCTGCTGAGCAGAGAGCCCGATGTGGGGCTCTATCCCAGGACCCTGAGATCATGACCTGAGACGAAGGCAGCAGCTTAATCCACTGAGCCACCCAGGCGCCCCAGTACTAAGGATTTTTAAGGGAATGCTACTACTCAGGGTGATACTATCATGGGGGCACCAGTCATTACCCCTTTGTCCAAACCCACAGAATGCACAACCCTAACAATGAGCTTGATGTAAACTGTGGACTCTGGGTAGTGATGAGATGCCTGGGCCAAGTCATCACTGGTAACAAATGTACCTTCTGGTGGGGCTAATAGTGGCTGAGAGAAGGGGAGGCTGTGTATCAGTAGGGGTAGGGGGATATAAGAAATCTCTATACCTTTCTCTCAATTTTGCTGTGAACCTAAAACTGTCTTAAAAAGAATAATGGCTTTGCTGGCTTTTGCAAAGACTGAGCAATCCTAGCCATCTGTCCATTTTTCTGACTTTCTCCATGTATTAGCCTCTCTTAGTAAGGGAGGCTCCACTCTTCTAGCATAAGCTTGCACTTTCCAATGTCCACAAACATGCAGCACTGCTCCGCAGACACCAGGCACTGTCCTTGCTCAGAGAAAGCCCAGGCTTCCCCAAAAGTCAGTCCTTCACATCATCCTCTCTTTCTGAACTGATTTTTACTGTCTCTGAAAATAACAGCTTGTTAGAAAGTGATCAGAGACCGAGCAAGCAGCTGAATACAATTAGACAAAATTATACCAAACTTAAACCAGGTGTTGGGTACTGTCTGAGCATGGGAAGCCAAAGTACTGTATTCTCCTACCCAGCTCTGCTAGAGGTCACCTTGATGGCCTTAAAAGGGAAAAGGGGATAGGATCCTTCATTGCAATATACACAGAATCTCATTTTTTACTGCACACTGCCCTAGAAGAGGGACCATCAGAGGTCCCTGTGGTGGGACTTCTGCAGTCCACATGCTGAACATCAACAGAGAGGGAGACAGGCTAAAATAAAGCATGTCATGAATCCGGCATATGAAGGCAGTGGCCAGTGGATGTTGGGCAGGCTGACTTATCACCAGGAAAAGCTTACACAGAAGTGAAGATAATCTGGTGTCACGGGGGAGAAAGGGGCACAATGTATTAAAAAGACAAAGCTTCCTGGGTACTCTTGCTCACCAGAACCATTTCTAATGTGACCGGCTATCCAGGTTTGCCCAGAATTGTCCAGGTTTTTGCACAGAAAGTCATGCCTCCTGGTTGCCTCCTTTGTCCTTGGTTAACCAGGATGGTTAGTCATCTGTTTAAAGTCACCCGAGACTATGAGACCTAGTAATACGTACTAGAAAAGTGGCAGGGGGCCATTGCAGGAATTGGCAAACTTCCACCAGATCAACATAAATGTGGGGGGAACTATAACATAGATGTATTATAAAATTTATCACTGGATGAACACCTCTAGCTGATTAGGTAACTCACAGTTTTCAGTTGAATGCTTAAAAGAAGACTACAAAAATGGGAAAAGCAAAACAAAAAGTGTATCCCACTGGAGAAGCCAGGAGCTGGAGTGAAGAGCTGAAGCCATGATTTCAAGGCCCAGACATGGCGTGAGACAATGACCAGCTGGACCACCCTGATTCTCAGCCTTCCCACCTACCCAAATCTGCCCTGCTGTCTGTTTTTAAATACTGGGTGTTTAATGATTACCACAATAAATGTATTTGGTTAGGCGTCCCGAAGATGGAAAACAAAATCACCCCAAGACATCTTTGATGGTGTTTCCCCTCTGAAACCTCACGTCAGAGGGAAATACACAGTTATACCAGAAACAAGGAGCCTCGGGATAGTTTTCAAACAGACCATCCACGAGGGGAAAGAACGGCGAAACATGAATTTACCCATGAGGAAGAAAAATGAAAACCACAGTAAGTTTGTCTCATCAAAGTTCTTCTCAGAAGCTGAGTAAGTCATCTTCAGAGTAAACTTGAGGAAATGGTTCTAGTCTTGCACACAGACAAGTGGGAAGGAAGGAGCAGGGTGACTTCCTTATTCAGCACGCCTCCTATCACCCTCTTCCTTCACCACCCCTGCTTTCCTTTGTCCTGTAGTGGACACACTCTCGGACATGGAGTAGGTGCCAAGTACGTCTCCTGCCTCCTACAGATCCGGCTCCTTGGAGCCACTTTGCTCCTCTCTCTCTCTCTCTCTCTCTAGGACTACCCTAATTCATGGGATTGTTGTCAAGACTAAAGGGAAGGAACATGTAGAGCATGAACATGGTGACTGGCTCATGATAAACAGTCAATAGATGTCCACACTTTTGAGTTCTATCAGTAAAATCTCAATGGGGCAGTATCAGCCTGGGGAGCATTCTGGAGATCAATAGGGATTTTGTGTTTCTGTTATGACTGGGGCACCGGGGTGCCTGCCCAGGTGAGGGAGAAGCAGGAATTCTCAGTGTTCTAATCGTGCAGGCCAATCCTACCTGGCAAATAATGTCTTTCAATGACCTGTTGTGCATTTATATAGATGAAAAACCTGATGATCTCTATCAGAGGCTAGACTCTAACTCTCTTGGGTTTATAAACATGAGTATTTTGCACCCAGTTCTAATTTGTAGGGACTTTTTTCAAGAACATGATCACAGTGTCAACTAAAAGAAGTTTGTATGTTTTTCAGCTCAGAACTTTCCAAAAGTTCTTTCAATCTTTTAAAGACACCAGTGGCACTCTTGAAAAGCAATAAATGATATTACCTTCCTACCCAAGTAATGCTTAAACACTTGTAAAAAGTTACGTATAAGTGTTCATAGCATCACCATTTATAACTTGTGAAGAGATAAATGAAATGTAATATACCCACACAATGCAATACTGTTTGACAACAACAACAAAAAATTTGACCTCAAAAACACTATGGAAAGTAAAAACCAAGACATAAAAGACCAGTGGCATGATATGATTCCTTTTGCATGACATGTCCAAAGAAGAGAAATCTACAGGATATAAAGTAGGTTAGTGGTTGCCTACAGCTGGCCGTGGGAGGGGGAGAGATCGCTAATGCATATGGGGTTTCTTTGGGGATTGATGGGAATGTTCTAAAATAAGATTCTGGTTATGGTTTCACAACTCTGGAAATATAAACAGTATTGAGTTGAACACATAGAAGGAATGAAATGACAGGGAAATCATGCCTGAATAAACCTATTAAAAACTCAATATAATGAATTATAACCTACAGACGAGATAACATGAATATTATTTCACGAAATACATGTTTCATTATGTAGATGCTCAGACACAGGAGGCCTGAGGTTTGCCCCCTCATCAAATGTCTGTGTTTGTGAGGTCTAGGAACACAGCGATGGTGTATGGGTTGATAATATTACTTACAAATTTATGCCAGGAAGTAAAGGGCTATTCTGAAATACTTGTTATCAAAAGGGAAGATGGACTTAGTATTAGGAGCCACCAGTAGTGCTATTTCTTTCAATCACCGCACACAACCTTGCATACGATATTGTCTCTTGCAAATCACCTCAGAGAGGTTGAATAAACTACCCAGGCTCAGGCCCATGGTGCAAGGCAGACATGGGTCCATTCCTGGTTTATCAGCCTCCAAAGGGAGACTCAGCACCGCACTGTGCTAGGTTTCCCACATTATGCACTCGAGGACACATCCTAAAGCTTACATGCTTCCTAGAGCATGAAACTCTCTCCTGTTTTTTGTGGGACAAAGGCATTTTTCTCTCAAAGCTTATTCAAGGGTGAGATTTGCAGCCTATGTTTGCAAGTGGAAACAGAGATTATGCTAAAAATGGCACATAACACAGAGAGATAATAGCCCCTGGGAGGGGAAAGGGCAGCGTGGGGGGGGGGCGGTTACTGAATGGAACCCAGAGTCATACTGGTCAGACTATGCATGCAGCCTCTAGCTCCCTGGCCCCATCTGAGAAACTCAGAAAGGCTCCCTGATCTCCTAAGTCCCCAGCGTTTCCTTCAGGAAGGTCGGGCCTTGCACGATGGGACTCACTTCCTTGGCCACGGCTGTTCAGACCTGAGACAGGTCAGTGTGGAGGGGTGTGTGCTGTGTGGCAGGTTGAATAGCACACCTTCTGTTCCAGGGAGGCAGAATGGGTGGCCTGCAAAGGATATCAGCAGACACAGATCGGGCAGAAGCTGAAAGGCAGCCAGATAGAGGTCTGAGGTAGTAGAACCCTGATAGGAAAGAAAAATAGAGAGCTGGCTTTGGCAGGAAGACAAGAGAGAGGCGTAAGGAGTTGGAAGCACCATGACGGACTCACACAGCTCTGAGACAGGGATGGAAACTGCCAGAGAAAGAGGCTTCAGGGTCCTGTCATGGGTACCAAATTTCTCAGTTTTGTGTCTTGTCTTAAAAATAACACGGAGGACATGGGGAGATGGAGAGGAGAAGGGAGTTGAGGGAAATTGGGGGGGAGATGAACCATGAGAGACTATGGACTCTGAAAAACAACCTGAGGGTTTTGAAGGGGCGGGGGGTGGGAGGTTGGGGGAGCCAGGTGGTGGATATTGTGGAGGGCACGCATTGCATGGAGCACTGGGTGTGGTGTAAAACTATGAACTCTGTTACGCTGAAAAGAAATTTAAAAAAAATGCATGAGACCATATTTTGTTTTGTTTTATTTTTAAATATTTTATTTATTAATTTGAAAGGGGGAGAGAGAGAGAGAGAGAATGAGCAGGGGGGAACAGCCGAAGTAGACAGAGAAGCAGACTCCCTGGTGAGCAGGGAGCCCAAGACATGGGCTTAGGCTCAGGACCCCAGGACCTGGGATCATGATCTGAGCGTAAGGCAAACACTTAACCAACTAAGCCACCCAGATACCCCCACAAGACCATATTTCATGCATAATATATGCAAGACTGCTTCGACACAGCATTAGGATGAGCAATTGCTTGGTATTAAGATGTACCATATTGATTCAGTTGGTTCCCATGCCTCCAAGCTGGGTATCTGGAAACTGGAGGGGAGGGAGGCAGGGGTGGGGTGAGCAGGGGCAAAGTACAAGGTGAACATTACTTCCCTAAAGCAAATTACACCAAAGTGGCACCTTTTCATTAATACTTAAGGTCATATATTGTTAAGTCTATAACATGAAGACACAAGACGAGAGAGCCAAGGGGTGTAACCTTTGTACATGTATTCTCTTCTGCCATCCAAGGTATGGGCTTCTCCTCCTGGGATACCTGATGTCATGTCCCAGGGCTACTCGGCATCTAGGACTGAATGACCAATGTGCCCAATGAGGTTTATATCATCTGATAGTTCAGCAGCCATCTGAGGAAATTAGATGATGTGATGCACAACTTGGAGAAGAGAACAAGGGAGAGGAGGTCCTACTTTCACAGGAAGGAGAAGAAGCTGTTCATAAACTAAGTAATAACCTCTCAGTGGCCTGTGAGGGGGTGACCACGGGCCTTCCACCTGCTTCTACACGATCCAGGATATCAGCCTGATGACAGTCCCACCAAAAAATGCTAAGGTGCTAATGTGTTCATGGAGCAGTCTTGTGGCACTTGTCATAGAGATAAATCCCACATAAGGAACATTCTGGGATAAGGAACATAACTGATTTAAATTGGGATTTATTTCCACAAACCTCAATTGCTGTCCCTACCTTGCAAATGGCTTCTGAATTATCATCAACAGCCATATGTTTGCAATCAGTGCCTTGGGGTCTTCAAGATGTACAAAAACACCAGCCAGATTTTCTTATCCGTGGAAGCTCATGGTTCCTTCACATTGCTATTTCACATTATATAAAAATGAAAGATTTAACTTTAAGAAAGGGAAAATACATTCTGCTGAATCACTTTCACCCACACTTAGGTCCTCAACCAAAACCTCAGGATCCAACCTTACCCTGGAAAATTAGACCATTAGACCCCCTGTCAGGTCCACACATGCATGTCCCCATCCCCAGCACACACACCTACAAAAGGTGTCTTTTTAAGGGCACTTGGGGGGCTCAGTCAGTTAAGCATCTGCCTTTGGTTCAGGTCATGATCTCGGGGTCCTGGGATCGAGCCCCACATTTGGATCCCAGTTCAGCAGGGATCCTGCCTCTCCCTCTGCCCCTCCTCCCTGCTCCAACTCTCTCTCTCTCTCTCTCTCTCAAATAAATAAATAAATAAACTCTTTTTTTAAAAAGGTCCTTTTAGATAAATTTACACACTAACTAATAGATGCTGGGGTGGGGAGGGAAGACACATAAGCCTCTTAAATAAAGCTAAAATGTGAGTTTTCAAACCAAAATGGTAGACATAAAAGTCCAGATTTTCAACTCAGTTCCATTTCCCCTGCTAAACGGGTCCTTTATCTTTCACCCTGTGACACACGCACATGCTATTATCACACTGAACTTCATGGCTCCGGGTTTCCTAATAAGCCTGCCATGAGCACGTGCCTCAGGAGGCAGAGCAGAAGTGTGTGGGGCACTGTTGGAGCCCGGAGAGCACAGGGTCCTGAGACGGTGGCAGGTCACCACAGCCCAACACCCAGCAGAGGGAGAAGGTAAAAAGTCATAAAAGGAACTCTTACTAACACAACCAGGGGGAGTCCACGTAATCTGTTCTCCATGAAAAGACAGAAATGGCTGAACCCCTGACCCTCAACGGCTCCTAAACAGTTTAAGACCAGCAAGGCTTAGGGGCATCACAATTTGGCTCAACATCCATTCTTCACTGCTCAAAAGTAATTGAAATTGATCATGCAATGGATTTAGCAAACTTATTTCAAACTGGGTTCCAAATGGTTTCTTCAGTTTAAGGCAATATGCATTATGTGGCACAGAAGGCTTTTAAAACTGCCTCATTGTCTGAAACATTCAGTGAGTTTGATGCTACATTCCTCTGGGGGGAAAAAAAAGTCAGCTTGGAAAAGAAGAAATATCACCAATGCCCCAACCCTGGCATCCCAGGTTTCACTCACTCACATATGCATTCATGCAGTAATTCATTTACTTATTCATTTGCCTATCCATTTACTCATTCATTCATTCACACATTCATTTATTCATCAGAGCATTCACTCACTATTTACTCTCCCATTTATTTTTATTTATTTAATAATTTTTAAAAAATATTTATTTGACAGAGATTATAAGCATGAGTGGGGAGAAGGGTAGAAGAAGAAAATTTCAAGTAGACTCCCCACTGCTGAGTGTAGAACCCAACAAGGGGCTTGATCTCACAATCCTGAGATCATGGCCTGAGCTGAAACCAAGAGTCCGATGCTCAACCAACTGAGCCACCCAGGAACCCCCTCACCCACTTAATAGATAGATGTCACACGACTACCTAGAGCTGGGTACTGTGCAAGATGAGAATCTGGGCCTCATTGCTCCTCTGTAGACATCCCTGTATGGCACACAAGGAGGAGTGCACATGGGCATGGGTTGAAGATTCCCCCAATCTATACACATAAGCATCTTTCATTCAGTGTAGAGGAGAAATGCCAAACAATAACAAAACAAAAGGAGGGGGTGTTGCCCATCAAAGTGAAAGACATGGGGCTGTGGGCAATGCCACATTAGGACATTCATAGATCCTTCCTCCATAAAATATTATTAGAATATTCTATTTTATGACTGCATCAGTATAAAGACAAATATGGAAAACAGTGTGGAGATTCCTCAAAAAATTAAAAATAGAGCTACCCTATGACCCGGCAATTGCACTACTGGGTATCTACACCAAAGATACAGATGTAGTGAAAAGAATGGCCACATGTACCCCAGTGTTCATAGCAGCAATGGCCACAAGAACCAAAGTGTGGAAAGAGCTGAGATGCCCTCCAACAGATGAATGGATAAAGAAGATATGATTCACATATACAATGGAATATTACTCAGCCATCAGAAATGATGAATACCCAACTTTTGCATCAACATGGACGGGACTGGAGGAGATTATGCTGAGTGAAATAAGTCAAGCAGAGAGAGTCAATTATCATATGGTTTCACTTATTTGTGGAACATAAGGAATAATATGGAGGACATTGGGAGAAGGAAAGGAAAAGTGAACTGGGGGAAACTGGAGGGGGAGATGACCCATGGGAGACTTTGGACTCTGAGAAACAAAAACTGAGTATTTTGGAGGGAGGGGTTGGGGGGATGGGTGGGCCTGGTGGTAGATATGGAGGGCACATATTGCACGGAGCACTGGGTGTTATATGAATCTTGGAACTCTGCATCAAATACTAATGATATATTGTATGGTGACTAACATAACACAATAAAAAAAAGACAAACACGATCTTGGGGGGGATTGTGTTCAATTTTTCTTGCTGGTTTTAAAGGAAATTAAAATATTTTCATTTATATTTATTTCCTTCCTTAAAATTGTCATGGCCCTGGATGCTCTGCTTACTGTGCTTGGAAATAAGTTGGCCCTGGCTTTGGGGTCACATAAGTGTCCCAGTCTTCTAGCACCATTAACCACAATGCCCTTGCACACAAAAGCTCACTTCTTCACATCCCCATCTCCACTGTTAAGACAGGAAATGGGAATGAGACCATGTGGCTTAGTGTTGGGGACATAGCTAGGACTCTGAGTCTGCTTCCCCTTCCCCTCCAAACAACAATAACAATTCACTCAGAAAACTACTGAACACTAAGGGTGGCAAGATCACAGACAATCTCCCCTTCAGAGTTCAGGAGTCATGAGAACATTGAGACTAAATTAAAGTCCCATGAGAATGAAGCCATTCTCATCAGTTATCCACCACTGAGTACACAAAACCAGCAGGATCCACTACAAGGAATGTAGTAAGTAGGATCTTTATTTCACCTCCTTAAAATAATTCTCACTTTATGCCAAACTGCATACCTCCCTAGCTTTTATCTCTCTCCCTTATTTCTTTAAAAATACTTTTTAACTGATTTGTTGATTCTGCCCATCATCTGTCTCTCCTCACTAGAGCATTAGCTCTGTAAGGGCAAGAGTCAGTGTATTTTGCTTACTGCTATATTATTATTCCTGACACTTAGATCAGTGTCAGTCACAACACATGCACTCAGTGAATATTACTTGTTAAATTGATTTGATTTGAAAATTACCAGAAACACTTGTTTCAAAATTGTGAAAATATAGCCTTTCAGATATTTTTGTTACTTTCTATGAAAATTTCTTCTCTACAAACTGCAATGCTTGATCAAGTATTCCTAATAAGGCAGAATACTATTTTTTCTGTTTATTCTTCTTCCCATATTTCATACATTAACTATTTTTCACTGAAATGTTCTGCAAAGAATGCAGAATGCCTGTCTACCACCCTCTTCTTACCCTGCCAAATTTTTCTTCATGTGCCAGAATTTCTTAGCTAAACTTTATACCAATTTGACATTTCCCCATAAAGCAAGAAGAACAAAGAGACCACATTAACAAAGTTAATAGGGTTAACTTTATTAAAGTACAAGGCATTTGAGAATATGGTTCTTTTAGGATGGCTGCTCTACTAAAAAAAGAAAAAAGGAAAAAAAATGACTTTGGATTAATTATTTCTAATATCCTGAGCACAGAAACTGCCCCATTTCCCACATGGGGAGGGGGCTCATTCAAGGTTTAGGATGTCCTTTGTCGTCCCCATGAGCCACTGCTACCACAAAGCACAGTACACTCATAGAAGATGTTTATGATAATTATAGGTGGAGACTTAAAGAAAAAGCAGAATATTAAGAATTCTATTTTCTTCCTTACTGAATGTAAACTCATTTCCTTGTTTATCCAAAATGTTAACAGTTGTCTTCACTTCATTATAAAATTAAAAATATGCATACTGTAAGGACTTCAATAAATACAGAAAGGTAGAAAAAATGACCTATTATCACATAATGACATCTTGCAAAAACAAAATGCCTTCTGTTAACATTTTGATATGCACTCTAGAGACTGGGCGCAATGAGCAGAATGATCTGAAGTGGCCTTGGGAGTTCACTCAAGCTAGCCCGAATGGTAAGCCAACTGGAAGCAAGAACCCCCCTTTCTGCTGGTATAAGGTGCTGGATCTGAATGATACTTCTTTACTCCTGACAAGAGGGATAGGACTTTCCCATGGGCCTCTGAGTCTCTAGGTGCTGGGCAGCTGGCTGTCCAAGACAACTCCAGTAACAGCTGATGCCTAAAGGCAGATGGGATGCTTGTCTCCCTGTTTACTAAGATTTCTCTCAGGTTCATAGCAAAGGAGAATGGGGGGATGCTGACGGGCCCCTCAACTTGATGTAGACCTACCCACTGTCCAGAATACCCAGCCCCAACATGCCTCCCATGGGATGAAGAGTGAATTAAGAACCCTTTCATTTGTTTGCTTATTTTTATTTTCTTCCTTAAAAATTATTTGCTAGCATGTGCTGTACTATATTGTACAATATGCCCTTTACCACAATGACAATCCCTATTATGCATCAACTATAACTAAGCAGTAGCACCAAGTTGTTCAGTCAAAGCCTAGTCTAGATGGTGCTGTGAAATTATTCCGAAGATGTGGTTAAAATCAGAAATCAACTGATTTTAAGTAAAGGAGATGACCTTAAATAATCTGAGTTGACATTATCCAATCAGTTGAAAGGCCTTAAGAGCAGAGCTGGGGTTTCCCTGCAGAAGAAATTCTAACTGTGGACCACACCAGCTCTCACCCCAGAGTTTCTAGTTAGCCCTTGGCCTGCCCTATAGATTTCAGACTTGATGATCCCAACTCCAACTTTTTTGTTTGAGCCAATACCTTGAAATCCATTCATCTATCTATCATTTATCAATCCATATGTCTCTATCTATCCTACTGATTCTGTTTCTCTGGCAGACCTCTGGTACACCACTTTGCATCAGTGATGCATATTTTTCATAAGCTTAAGTTCTGTATAAAAAATGACAAATGACCTCTTTAGATAAAGTTTATGAAAGTTTTCTCTCATCCACCCATCACACACTTATTTGCTTCCTTTTTTTAGGTCCCCCTTTCCAATCTGGATTTAAGATATCAACATAGGAAGGTATCATAAATTCAGAATATAAAAAATAACACATAGAATATTTATTAATAAATAATTAACAAATACCAAAAGGAAGTTTATAGTAGGAAAGGAAGGAGGTAAGAATATATTTAGCAAACAAAATAAATGCCAAAACCTGGGAGAATAACAGGGGAATTGAGACAAATCCTTCAAAGATCCTAGACATACACCAAGTATGCTGAAATGGCTCTGTAAAGTCTTAGAGCAGTACTATAAGGTAAAAAGAGATTTCCCAGACACACAAAGCCAGAAATGGGTCTAGAGAGCAAAGAGAAAGCTCCAGAAACTCAAAAAGCTGGCAGGCAGGCTATAAAGCAGAAAGAGAATTCCCATAGTTTAGAAAGCTGGTGGCTGGCCCTGCAAAGCATGAAGAGATCTAAAGAATCTGACTGGTGCTCAGATCCCAGGCCCTTCTGAAGGCAGGTTTCAGCCCCACCTTCACAACAGGTGAACCGCATCATGTAAAGACTCCAGCTCTGCAGCAGAGTCCAGGACCAGCTCAGCTACCACTGCCCTGGCTCAGCCTCATACCATCAGCCTGGCAGAGTGGCAAGTCCTTCTCAGGAGGTAACTATCCCTTACCCCAAAACAATGTTTAATGTAAAATCACAATGTAATGTAAAATGTAAAATCACAAGATACACAAAGTTTAAAAAATGGGGTCTGAATTTAAGAGGAAACAGGTCATAGTAGCAAATGTGGTAGTGGCCCAGATGTTTGAATTATCATTCAGGGATTTTAAAGTAACTATGATGAAGGATCTAGATGAAAATGTTGACAAGTGTGAACAGATAAGGAATTCCAACATGGAGAGGGGAATGGCAAAGACCAAGATCAAATGGAACTATTAGAGTGAAATTATATAATACCAGAGAGGAAGAATTCAGTTGATGGGTTTACTAGCAGATTGGGTACAACAGAGGAAAGAATCAGTGAAATCAAAGGTGGGCCAACAGACACTCTCCTGAAATATAATGAGAATAAAAAGTGAAAAAAAGAATAAAATGAAACAAAGCACCCAGACCTTTTATAAACTATCAAGCAGTATAAATAATTGGAATCCCAGACGGAGAGGAGAGAGATATAGAATAAAAAATATTTTCAGAAACAATTGTTCAATGATTTTTAAATTGATGAAATACATCAGCATACATATCCAAAAAGCCTGGAAAACCATGAACACAATTCTTTTAAAAATATTTTTAAAATTACACCTCGTACATCACGGGTGAATTGGAAAATGAAAAGGGACTCTCAAAAGTAGCCCAAAAACATCCCAGGTCATCTGCAGAGGAAGCATGAAAAGAACGATGGTTTAATTTCTCACCATGGAAGGGAATTTTCAAGGTGCCAAAAGAAAAAGAAAAAGCTGCCAATATAGAATTCTATATATAGCCAGAGTATGCATCAAACATGAGAGCTAAATAAAGACATTTTTTGGCCATAGAAAAACTCAGAAATTTTTACAGCAAGAAAACCCATGTTACAAAAAATACTAAAATAATTTCCTCAGGGTGAAAGGATGTGATACCAGACAGGAGCTCCAGTCTGCATGAAAAAAATGAAAATACAGGAAATGCAATTTATGGTTAAAAACAAAGGACTCATTTATTATTTTTAATATGTGTGTGTTTATATATATATGCAATATATGTATATATTTATATATTACATATGTATATAATATATAGACTTAGTTATAATTGTTTAAAACAAGAATAGTAATATGTGGAGTTAATAGAACACAGAAGAATAAAAGGGCTCAGGGGTGAGGGGGAGGAAAAATGAGGTTCTTCCTTTTTAAAAAGAGTTTAATATAATTTGAATGAAATGATACCCTGTTAAAGATATGTACTGTAATTTCGACAAACCTCTAAAAGTAACATAATAATGAATATTTTAAAATACATCAATTTCTAGCTACTTTGACACAAAATAATGATGTCTACAAACATAACACAAAACTCATGTCACTATAAGGACATCAGTGGAAAACTGAGTATTTAAAATTAGTAGTACAAGGAAATCTTGAAATGCCCTGAAATCTGATGGCTCGTTTATGAAAAAAAAACTTGACAGAAATTGTATCAAATTTGATCACTGCACTAACCACTCACTTGAAATTATATTAATTTAATTATAAATTGAAACTTTTTCTGATATATTCAGTAGAAAAAAAATAAATTTTGACCAACCACTCTAAAACAATACCCCAAAAATGTTAATAGAGTTAAATAATTTCTTGATCATTCCAAAGTAAGGCAGAAATTAAGAAAGAGAAACATATACCAAGTTGAAAGACCTAAACACAATTGAATTGATAATTACATTAAGTATAAATGGACTAAGCACCACTTAAAGATCAGATTAAAAAAGCCAAACCCAAATGTATGCTTCTTATGAGAAACACACTTGGAACACACACATACAAAATAAATGGTTGAAAATAGAATATTGAAAAACAACCTACTACTGAATCACTATGCATCATAAATCTAAATGGCTATGTTTATATCAGACATAGAATAATTCAAGAAAATTGTAACACCAGAGATAAAAAGAAATATTTCTTAATGTTAAGAGTCTTAATATCAAGAATAAATAACCACCCTAAATTTGTCTGCACCTAATAAAAAAGCTTCAAAACATATAATGCAATAATCAACAGAACTAGGAGAAGAACTGCTTTCTAAGCTTACATTCATAGTGGAGAAATTATGCCTCTCCTTATGACTAATGAAACAAGTAGACCAAAAATTTAAAAAAAATATATAGATTTGAATAACACTTTGAACCAATTTAATAAAATTAACATTCCACTTAAGATCTATGTAATATTGAGTCTTGCCAAAAGCACATGAGACATTTGTCAAGATAAATCATATTCTTGTTTTTATTAAACATTTTATTTAAAACCCCTCATATTTATAATAATTCACATGAAGTATGTTCTCTAACAACAAAGCACTAAAATTAAAACCAATAATAATAAGATAGCTGTAAAAATACTCAAATATTTGGAAGCTAAACAACATAGTTCTAAATGGGTGATGACTTAGAGAAAAAGAGAAAATATTTTGAATTGAATGATAATGAATACAATATATCAAAATGTATGGAATGCAATGAAATCAGTACTTAGAGGGTGATATATAGCTTTAATTGCCTGTTCAAATAGGAAAAACGTGTTCTAAAATAAAAAGCATAGGCTTCTATCTTAATGAGCAACAAAAAGAATAGATTAAAATAAAACAGAGGTAAGAGAATAATAAAAACAGTAGGGCAGAAATTAATAGAATAAAAATATAGAAAATCAACAATGTAGAAAGTTGTTTTTTCTGAAAAGATTAATAAAACTTTTATGACTCTAGCAAAACTATTCAAGAAAAACAGAAAAAATGCAAATTATCCATATTAGGAATAAAAGAGATAAACACCTCTCCAGTTCCTAGAGGTATTTAAAAGATAATACAAAGATACTATAAACAACTTATGCCAATGAATTCTACACTTACATGGCTGTAGAAATACCTTGAGAAACACACCATAACTAATACAAGAACCAAAAACCATCTAAGTAGTTCGATTCCTGCTAAACAAACTCAACACCTAAAAAAAAAAATGAGCAGAGGACATGAATAGACACTTCCCCAGTGAAGACATACAAATGGCTAGCAGACACATGAAAAAATGTTTATCATCATTAGCCATAAGGGAGATTCAAATTAAAATCACATTGAGATACCACCTTACACCAGTTAGAATGGCAAAGATTAACAAGGCAGGAAACAACAAATTTTGGAGAGGAAGTGGAAAAAGGGGACTCCTCTTACACTGTTGGTAGAAATGCAAGTTGGTGCAGCCACTTCAGAAAACAGTGTGGAGATTCCTTAAAAAATTAAAAATAGAGCTACCCTATGACCCAGCAATTGCATTACTGGGTAATTACCCCAAAGATACAGATGTAGTGACAAGAAGGGCCATATGTACCCCAAAGTTCATAGATGCAATGCCTGTAATAGCCAAACTGTGGAAAGAGGTGAGATGCCGTTCAACAGATGAATGGATAAAGAAGATTTGGTCCATATATACAATGGAATATTATTCAGCCATCAGAAAGGATGAATGCCCATCTTTTGCATCAACATGGATGGGACTGGAGGAGATTATGCTGAGTGAAATAAGTCAAGCAGACAAAGTCAATTATCATATGGTTTCACTTACTTGTGGACCATAAGAAATAACATGGAGGATATTATGAGAAGGAAAGGAAAAGTGAAGGGGCAGAAATTGGAGGCAGAGATGAACCACAAGAGACTATAGACTCTGAGAAACAAACTGAGTGTTTTAGAGGGGAGGGGTTGGGGGGATGGGTGAGCCTGGTGGTGGGTATGAGGGAGGGCACATATTGCATGGAGCACTAGGTGTGGTACATAAACAATGAATCTTGGAACACTGCATTAAAAACTAATGATGTATTTTATGGTGACTAACATAACACAATAAAAAAACTAAAACAAACAAACAAACAAAAAAAGAAATTGAATTTGCAATCAAAAGTCTTCCCATAAAATCAAAACTCAAAGAAAAAAAATCTTCAGGTAATATATCAACTTTAAGGAAGAAGTGATACCAACCCTTCACAGATTTCTTTTAGACAATAGAGGAGGATGGAACATTTCCCAAATAATTTTTTGAGGCTGCATAATCCTGGCATTGAAACCTAATGAAGACAGTATAAGATAAAAAATAATAAGCAAAATCTATCATGAGCATATATCCAATAAATCATTAAAATATTTGCAATTGAATGCTAAGACATAAAAAAACTATAATACATTTGACCAAGCAGAGTTTATCCTAGAAATACAAAATCGGTTTAAGATGTAAAACCAATAAAAATAATACATTGTAACAGAATAAGGAAAAATTTCATATCATTATCTCAGAATATGCAGAAAAATCATAGGACAAACTTTAACCCCATTCATGAGAAAAACCTCAGAAAACCAAGAATAGAAAAGAATGTCCACAATCTGATAAAGGGAATCTACAGGAAAGATACAAAGAACTCTGTATCTAATGCTGAAATAATATTGAATGCTTTCAATTTCTAGGGTTGGAAACAATGCAAAGGAATCCAACCATTATTACTTTTATTCAGTTCTAATCAACATTTGACATTATACTGGAAATCTTAGCTAGTGCAATACAGCAAGAAAATAAAATTTAAGAAGCCAAAATAATCTCAAAAAATCACTTAGAGTACATGATATTTAAGATTGCAAATAAAGATTTAGTAATCAAGACAGGATAGGCAAAACCACCTCCAAAAAAACTACATGGTTTTATTTTTAGACTAACCATATATAATTAAAACAGTGAGGAGTTGGCATAAATATGGGCAAAGATATCAGTAGAACAGAATAAAGATACATAGATACATCACCTATATGATTAATTAATTTTTTAAACCAAGGTGCAAAGTCAATTAAATGGGTGTTGAGGTGGGAATAAAGTATTTTTCACAAATACTGTTGTAACAATAAGATAAATAGATGGGAAAAATTGATCCCCGAAACCTACCTCACTCTTTATTTAAAAATTAATTGAAGATTAATCTTAATATTTAGATGGAAAAGATGGAACCACACATTTATGAACATAAAAATGCTGTAGACATTTATAAAGGAAATACTTATAAAAGGAACATAAATAAACATTATTTTTAAAAAGCCTTGGAGAATATCTTTACAACCTTGAAATAAGAAAATACTCTTTTAGGCACTAACTATAAAAAATTATGAATTAGACTTTATCAATGTTTTATTAATTTACTAATCAAGAAGTACCATTGACAAAATGCACATACTACAACAAAGAAACAAAATATTATATCACACAAATGATCTATATCCTAACTATATGAAGAACTCTTACAACTCAGTTACAAGAAAACAAATAACCCAATTATAATTAGATAAAAAATTTGAATAGTCACTTCACAAAAGATATATGATAGCAAATGAGCACATGAAACAGTATCATTACATGAGCACATGAAAAGGTATCATTAAATGATCAGGTAAATGCAAAGTAAAAACCATAGTAAAATACTATTTCATATACATTGAAATGATTATAGTGTCATACTGAAAGTTGGGGAAAATGTAAAACAGTGAGAACTAGCATACATTTGTGGCATTTAAATGGTTTTAAATGGTATCTTTTTGAAGTTTCTTATAAAGTGAAAAACATGCACTCCCACTCCAAATATTTACCCCCCCAAAATACTAATATATGTCCAAAGACTTCTACAAAAATTTTCAACCAGCCTTTCTCATATTCGTCAAATACTAGGAATAACCCAAAAGTCTATCAACAGGAGAATGAAAAAAAATTGTTTTAATAAAGGAACAAACTTCTGAAACTGACAACAATATGTATGAATTTCATAATTATTATGCTGAGAAAAAGAACCCTGTATCAAAGAATGCATACAGCTTGATTCTATTTATATAAAGTCTAAGAATAGGTAAAACTATTCTGTTGATATGAATCAAAGAGGGCTTGCATTTGGGGACATGACTGTAATGGGCCTGAGCAAACCTTCGATGATGATACTTAATTGAAATGTTCTATGTCTCGTTTTGTTTGGATGGTGTTAATATAAGTGTATTCAAATGGCAAAACACATTAAATTGAAAAATTGTCATTAGTACATTTGATTGTATACAGATTACAACTCAAAAAATGAACTAAGAAAAAGTATGGGGTTCTGTTGAATACAGGGGATCATGGACAAAGTTAAAATAGCGACAGAAAGGGAGAAGATATTTTCAATATCTAAAGTCAACAAAACACAAAACAGATAATCGTATCAAAAAATGGGCGGAAGATATGAACAGACACTTCTCCAATGAAGACATACAAATGGCTATCAGACACATGGAAAAATGTTCATCATCACTAGCCATCAGGGAGATTCAAATTAAAACCACATTGAGATACCACCTCACACCAGTTAGAATGGCCAAAATTAGCAAGACAGGAAACAACATGTGTTGGAGAGGATGTGGAGAAAGGGGAACCCTCTTACACTGTTGGTGGGAATGTAAGCTGGTGCAGCCATTTTGGAGAACAGTGTGGAGATTCCTTAAGAAACTAAAAATAGAGCTTCCCTATGGCCCTGCAATCGCACTACTGGGTATTTACCCCAAAGATACAGATGTGGTGAAAAGAAGGGCCATCTGTACCCCAATGTTTATAGCAGCAATGGCCACAGTCGCCAAACTGTGGAAAGAACCAAGATGCCCTTCAACGGACAAATGGATAAGGAAGATGTGGTCCATATACACTATGGAGTATTATACCTCCATCAGAAAGGATGAATACCCAACTTTTGTAGCAACATGGACAGGACTGGAAGAGATTATGCTGAGTGAAATAAGTCAAGCAGAGAGAGCCAATTATCATATGGTTTCACTTATTTGCGGAGCATAACAAATAACATGGAGGATATGGGGAGATGGAGAGGAGAAGGAATTTGAGGGAAACTGGAGGGGTAGATGAACCATGAGAGACTATGGACTCTGAAAAACAACCTGAGGGTTTTGAAGGGGTCGGGGGTGGGAGGTTGGGGCAGCCAGGTGGTGGGTATTATGGAGGGCACAAATTGCATGGAGCACTGGGTGTGGTGTAAAACTATGAATTCTGTTACGCTGAAAAGAAATTAAAAAATAAAATAAAAGTCATTTGCTATGCTTTAAAAAAAAAATAAAGTCAACAAAACCTAATATTATAATATACATAGAACTCCTGAAAATCAAAAAGAAAAAGAGAAAACCCACTGGCAACACAGCAAAGGATATGAAAGGGCAATTTTTCAAAGAGAAAAGCCATAAGGCTTGAAAGAATATTTAAAAAATCTAAAATTAGTTAATAATCAGAAAAAATAAGAATTAAGATAATGAGATATTACTTTACAAGTTTTTCATCTATCAAAAATTAGAAAATCAAATATATGCAAGAGTTGGCAAGGGTAGGGGAACATGGGAAACACCATGCTTTGCAAGAAAGAGTACAGGCTAATAACAGCTTTGGTGCAGAGCAATCTGGCGATATTCAGCTGAATCACTCTGTGTGTATATCCCCAAGAAACTGGCACGAGTCCAGAAAGGGAGCAATAAAAAGGTATCGACTGTGGTAAAATTTGTGGAGGTAGACTTGACGCTATACTGGGTGTCCATCCCTGGAGAAGTGGAGAAATGAAATGTGATGGTTACCAAACCACAGAATGTGGAGAAATGAATGTGCTCACTAAATCACAGAATGCAATGCAGCTGTAAGGTGTAAGAAAGTGAACTGAGGGGTTCCTGGGGGGCTCAGTCGGTTAAGTGTCTGCCTTTGGCTCAGTTCATGATCCCAGGGTCCTGGGATGGAGCCCCATGTCAGGCTCTCTGCTCAGTGGGGAGCCTGCTTCTCCCTCTCCCTCTGCCTACCACTCCCCCTGCTTGTGCTCTCTCTCTCTTTCTGTCAAATAAAAAAATAAAATCTTTAAAAAAAAGAAACTCAATTTACACATAGCAACATGGAAGAACTCCAAACGTAGCATTGACGAAAATTACAAGATGTATTACACTTTTCAGGGCACCTTAGTGGATCAAGTTAGTTAAGCTTCCAACTCATGATTTCAGTTTAAGTCATGATCTCAGGGATTGTGAGATCGAGCCCCATGTTGGGCTCTATCCTCAGAGGGAAGTCTGCTTGAGGATTCTGTCCCACTGCCCCTCTCCCCACTCTCTCTCTCAAATAAATTAATCTTTTTTTATTTAATTTATTATATTAAAAATATTTTAAAAAATGTATTACACCTTGTGATTACACAAAGTAAAACCAGTATTTGCCCACAATAACATGGCACGGTCTACAGAAATACATGTAAAAAGATGCACTTTAAACATACAAGCACATTTCAAATGAGGGGGGAGCATAGAAGAAAGTGGGTTATGGGAATAAAAGGAAATAAGCAGCCAAAGAGACAAGACTCTGAGACCAATGAGCATGGGCTGCCACAGAATGACAGCAGAGTAGCTGAGTCCTCTGAAACCAAATCCAAACAGACAAAACTAAACACAATTTCATAAAAACAAAGAGAGAACAATGGGGGGAAAGGTGGTGTGTTGAAATGGTCCAACAAACAGCACAGAGAGGTAAAGACTGAACACTGTTAAAGAGGAGCTAAACTGAAAAAGGATAACAAATTCTAAAGCATCTTTAATAGGAATCTTGGAAAAAGACAACAAGAGAGACAATATTCCTGAAGGAAATTCCATAACTATGAACCACATGAATCTTCAGATTCCAGAAATATTATAAGCTATGCGGAACAAATGTTTTTATGAGTTTTTTACTTAAATCCAATTAATTA